>PVJN01007238.1:0-56901 GCA_004026805.1 Lasiurus borealis | reverse complement strand
AGGGGAGTGGTTAGTAGGTGATTAGGTGGGCAGGCAGAAGTGGTTGAGTACAATCAGGCAGTGGCAGGCAAGCAATTGGAAGCCACCAGTCTGGATTGTGAGAGGGATCTCTGACTACCTGTTTAGGCCCTATCCCACCTGGTCCCAGATTGGAGAAGGTGCAGGCTTGGCTGAGGGACAATCCCCCTCCCATGCACGAGGGGGATTTCATGCACCAGGCCTCTAGTGTTACATAAAAGCTGCAGGCCAGCTGTACTTTTGCTCAGCTTTGCTTTGCTTAACTCAGCTTGGCTTGGTTCCAAGTGTCTTTTCAGTCCAGAGACTTGGGCAGTTGTCATATCCCTTATCTGAGATATGCTGTTCTCATAGGTGAGGGCAAAGCACACAATCCAACTGGAGGCTGCTACTCAAAGATTGAAAATATCATATCTGCTCACATCCCGTTATCCAATGCATGCCATAGGACCCTGCCCAGAGTTAATAAAGTATGGACTTATACTCTTCTCACATGACAATGGTGGGATCATATAAGCCTGTCACAGAGAAAAAGCAAATAATTTGAAAACTATGATTCCAGTTATGAAGAACAATTATAATGAAGAAGAGGAAAAAGAGAGGATGAGACATGCTTCATGCTTTCTTTCCACAAAAGAGTGGAAGGGTCAGATTCAAAGAATAGAATGAAAGACTAAAGGATTGGAAAGCAGGAGAAAGATTGGGGGACATTTTTCTATCATCTAGCTAGTTTTCAGGCTTTGAAATGGACTACTAGTACCCCATATGGAGGAATAATATTTTAATTTCTTTCCATTGCATCAGATGATAAACGGGCCTTTTTTAACTCTCCCATGTGCACTAGAATCTATAGTGTAGTGAGTACATGTTCTTTGTGCCAGGATGAACTATATAGAGTTTAATGAGGCCTTCTTATTTAGCCCTACGAAGTCTTTAATGAAGACAATCCTTTAAGACTGTGGTTTGGAAAGAATAGCCCAGTGCAGCCTGCAGTGCCCACATAGTGTGAACGTCCCTTCTGTTCTTTTCTTCATGGGACACACACAGATCTTGGGTCATTTCTTCATTTTGCTTTACTGCTGCTTTTGTATAATTACAGGAGAAATATTATCACTTTTTTTCTAGAATAAAAAATAAGATTCATATAAGAATCTTAAACTTTATGCTATCTGAGACCCTTGCCTTACTTATATTAATGATTATATTGGTGTGAAACATAATGCAAACTAATCATTCTTTTAGGAGTATGTAATTACTATGTGGAGAATGATAATGAGTCACTCTCAGCATACAAAGAAACATGTTACATTTATGGGTGATGAATAGGATCAAACCCACAATCCATCCACAAGCCATTTTTCTACAGGAATGTGGCGATGGCTGCCTTCATCAGGGTTTGACTAATCACACTCAATCTTCAGGTAATGCTGGGTGGGACCAAGGCTTTGGTTAATGGTTCTTGTAGCATTTGAAAAAACTCCTACTTTATGATGACAATATTTATTATTTTAATAAAAATGTAAAAGTGGGCCCAGGATAGTTTTAGTCTTCAAATGGATCAGATTTTCATGCTACTTGCCCCAACTGAAGCTATTTGTTGTGTGAATTCTGGAACCTGGTGCAATCCCACAGAAACCTCAAAGCTAAAGAGAGAAGAGTTGGAGCAAAACTCAGAGAAAAGGCCTCTGGGCCTATAGACAATATAGACTATCCATTCCTTTGCTATAATGCAGTTTTGAAATTAGCTGCTAGCCATATGTGCAACACATTAAATGCCGCTAATCAGAACTCACATGTCCAGCAAATATGAAGTACACACCAAATTTAAAAATCCAATAGGAAAAAAAGTAAAATGTCTCATTAATAATTGCTATATTAATTACATGTTAATTGTAATTTTAGATAAGTTGGGTTAAAAAAAACTTCATTATTCACAGTAATTCCATCTGCCTTCTTAAAAAAATTATGATGTGGCTACCAGTAAATTTAAAATTACATATATGATTCTCATTATGTTTGGACAGTACTACTCTAAAAGCTTGCATCAAACTAGATAAATGATTATTCTTCTGAAACCACCTAATTTCAAGTGTGTGTCCTTTTATGAAGTGTTTACCCACTTGTATGGCTTGCCAATTAATTTCAGTCAGCTTCTGATAAAGTCAGGTAAACTGTTTATATGGAAAGAGTCTAATGCATTTGCTTGCCCAAACACAGGGGATGTTACATGCTTTATTTCTTCTAAACCACAAATGATGAACAATCCACAAACACTTCTGGATTATGTGCCTCATCAATGGAATGTTCTTTATGTAGGTGTAAGAGTAGTTTGTTAAAAATAAAATTTCATAGAAATTTTCCAGTTGCCTTTTAAGATGTCACCAATTATAAATTTATATCAAACACCAAAATATATAATTTGAATTACACAAAAAATCACCATTGATAAGTATAATTTCAGAGAACAAAATATACATTGGTTTGGTTCACTGTATGCTGAAGAGGGGCACAGACCTTCATTCCTGCAAACACAAAATAAATTATTTAACTTTAATTGAGCTATATTCTCTCATAATTTAAACTTGGTGAGAAAACAGAGCATGGCATTCTAGAATGATGGAAATGCTAAGGGTTTTATAATAGAGTTTGTGAAGAATGACAGCAACTCAGTAATTATAATAAGTTGTTGACATTTTATTAATAGAATATCTCAGTTCTATTGGCACCTCTGAACCTTAATGTCCATGTGTGTAAAATGAGGATGAGTGATTGGTGGAAAAAATATTTGTGATAGATTTTGATTTTAGGATAAATTTAGGATTATAAACCAAGGACTAAGATCTAAACTTGGAACCAAATAAAAGTTAAGCTGCCCAAATGGTAAATTCAGTTAAACATGGCATCATAATTATCAGTATGGAAAAAGTTTAATAGGGAATGCTGCTGTTTCAACCCCAGGTCCCTGAATTTTAATTAGTGTATCTTTGGGAATCTGAGTTTACTGCTCTGATTTTAAGTAAGCAAAAAGGTCTATCTGTTTTCATGAATAGAAGTATTTAAAGCTATTCAAAACCATAAAACAGGAGACTCTGTCTTCAAAAATGAAGGCAAACGCTTTTTTCAATGGGCACTTTGGTCTTTATTTTTAACTTCATAGCTCATAAACATTGATATTAATTAGTACTTCTTCCTACTGTACCTTACATTGAATTGTAATTATTTGAATCTCTGCTTTTCCTGGTAGGTCCTCAGTGGTTCTCAACCTTTCTAATGCCATGACCCTTTAATACAGTTCTTCATGTTGTGGTAACCCCCAACTATAAAATTATTTTTGTTGCTACTTCATAATTATAATTGTTCTATGTTTATGAATCATAATGTAAATATCTGTGTTTTCTGATGGTTTTAGGCTCTACAGCAGTGGTTTTCAACTTGTGGGTCAAGACCCACAGGTTAAGAACTGCTAGCAGGGTCTCCTAAGATAGGAAGAAGCTAGAAAAATTCTGAGATGGGAGGAATATGGAAACAGAGATAAGGAAATTAAACAAAGCCAAACAGCTTGGTCAACTTGTAGTGGTTTGTAAATAACAAGTCATTATCTTCCTGGAACCAAGGACATTTCTGAGCAAAAGGTTAAAAGCTTCCCTAAGGAGAGAATGCAGAACCGGAGGGGGGAAGAGGAAGGGAAAAAAGGGGCAGTTTTCTTTTTCACTCCCTAAATAGAGAAGCCAGCAGTCTCTGGGCTTGGCAAGATAAAATTGCCAGGTGCTTCTCACAAATTCTGGGAAAGGCACAACGAAGTAAAAGGGAGACCTTGTAAATCAATTGGTACCAAGATATTTAGTATAAGAATTTAAAAAATCTATAGACAGACAAGTATATAAGACAGAGCCCTCCCTCTAAACCCAGTTGCTCTTCAGATTAGCTGAGATGAGAGCCCATCTGAGCTTCATAACCAGATGACAGATTTCTTGCCTTGCTCCGTTAATAAATTTGCATGTTTTACTTTCTTAATAAATGGCTTTCTTAATAAATTCACTTTAACACAACACAGTTATCTGGAATCACTCATTAGAATTCATTCTTAAGAGCCTGACAAGAATCGACCTTGGGTAGCTCTTTCCCTTTGACTCAGGGGTCAGAGGCCTGTCCCTTATACATATCCCTCCAGTGTCTGTGAGAAGTGCATGTAACAGTATTCTATGCCTTTTTCCAACCCAGCATTCAATATTATTCCTAAAACCCCTGGGAGAACATTGACTTTTCCCTGAAAGTGAGTTTGTGATTTTATTTGCATTCTCAAGCTTTATGGAAACATGGACTAGAAGCTCAGTGTCTGCCTGTTAGATGTACTTAGTTACAAATAGGCAAAGGAGATCCAGATACAACAGGTTATAATTGCAGGCAGGTATGGGTGGAGAAAAAAGAATGTTTTGTTTTGATTTACTTCTCAGATACCCTTTGCAAGATAAAGAAATTCATTTGAATATTTCTTTCAGTTGGTTTTAAAGAGTCAGAGAGTTCATAGGCCTATGGAATTGACTACATGAGGATGGAGATTTCCTTGGAAGAAATAACAAGCTTCTTTCACTGATGCTGAGTTAGAATCATACACATACAAACTAGAAAAACAATCTAATTTCCATTCTCTAAAAGATTAGTGATCCCAGAAAAAGGGTAAATGTTTCTAATTGAATTTATTGGGGTGACATTGGTTCACAAATCCATACAGGTTTCAAGTGTATAACTCAATAAAATATCCTCTGCACACTAAATCATGTGCCCACTGCCCCAGACAAAGATTTTTTCTGTCCCCATATTCCCATCTCTTTTCCTACCTCCACCTATCCCCTACCACCTTTTCCTTCTGGCCTTTACCACACTGTGTCTGTGTCAATGTGTTATGTAGGTTTGTTTTTTTGATTATTCCCTTCAACTTCTTTTACCCAGTCCCCCAACCCCACCTTCCTTTGACATTTGTCAGTCTGTTCCATACACCCAATTCTTCTGTTTCTATTTTATTCATCAGTTTATTTTGTTCATTTAAATTCTACATATACATGAGGTCATATAGTATTTGTCTTTCTCTGGCTGGCTTATTTCACTTAGCATAAGCATATAAATTGTTCATGAATTGGAAGAATTAAAATAATTAAAATGTTCATACTGCTCAAAGTAATCTATAGAGTCAATGCAATTCCTATTAAAATACCAATGGCATATTTCACAGATGCAGAACACATATTCAAAAAATTTATATGAAACAAAAAAGAACCCAAATATCCTCAGCAATCTTGAGAAAAAAGAACAAAGTTGAAGGTATCACAGTACTTGATTCAAACTATACTACGAGGCCATTGTAGTCAAAACATCTGCTACTTGCATAAGAACAGGCACACAGATCAGTCCAACAGAAGAGAGAGCCCAGAAATAAACTCACACCTCTATGATCAATTAATATTTGACAAAGGAAGCAAAAATGAATACAGATGGAAAAATTGGGCAGGTACATGCAAAAAATAAATAAATAAAATAAACTAGACCAGCAAATTATACCATACCCAAGAATAAACTCAAAATAGATAAAAGAATAGTAAAACCATAAAAATCCTAGAAGAAAACATTAATTAAATATCAGACAGCTCTTGTAGCAATATTCTTACTGATATATTTCTTCAGGCAATGGAAGCAAAGGAAAAAATAAACAAATGCAACCACATCAAACTAAAAAACTATTGTTCAGCAAAATTAACCATCAACAAAATGAAAAAGTAAATAGAAGAACATATTTGGCAATGATATATCTGATAAAAGGTTAATTTCCAAAATATACAAAGAACTCATATAACTCAATACCAAGAAGACAACCCAATTAAAAAGTGAGCGAAAGACATGAACAGACATTTCTCCAAAGAGAACATACAGATGGCCAATAGACATGAAAAAATGCTCACCATCACTAATCATCAAAGAAATGCAAATTAAGACCACAATGAAATATCACTTCATTCCTGCCAGAATGATTATTATCAATAAATCAACAAACAATAAGTGTTGGCAAGGATGTGGAGAAAAGTGAACCCTCCTGCACTGTTGGTGGGAATGCAGACTGGTGTAGCCATTGTGGTACAGTATGGAGTTTCCTCAAAAAATTAAAAATGAGACTGCTTTTTTTTTTTTGTTATTTTATACAGAGATCAAAATAATATGTGCCCTCTTATTTTTATTGCAATATTATTTATAATAACCAAGATCTGGAATCAGCCTAAGTATCCATCAGTAGATGAGTGGATAAAAAAACTGTTGTAAAGGAAATCTTACCTTTTGTAACAGCATGGATGGACCTGGAGATTATTATGCTAAGTGAAAATGATAAATTTTTAAATATCGATGGGATGCATTTATCACTAATGAACACCTTTTGTAATTGAGTATATCTTTGTTTAGGCTCCTTATCTTTTTAGGCATTTCATACATTTTTGTTGTTGAGTTTTGGTAGATTTTAGAAAAGATTTAGCTTTTTTTGGTTGCCTGACACCTGAGGTTGGAGAAGAGTCTGATACTTATCTCAATCTAGATTCTTACCTGTCAGGCTTTGTGCTGAGCATAGTCTGAAAAGAAAGGAGGAGGTACTTTTGTTCCTTGTATTGTAACAGGTCCCTCAAACTCTTCCTAAAAGTAGAAATCTCTTGTCTTTTTACACACAATCTGGTTTTGAGCCATTAACAGTGGTTAATTTTGAGTTATTAATAGTTATCCTTTTCTGTCATTTCTTAGTAGATAAGAAATATTCTCATCAGGAGAATATTCCTTTTAGTTAAAATGATATATCATTTCTTTTTTCTTACTTTTAATTTCCAATGAACATAAAATCATTCTAAACCACTTATGGGTCATCTCTGCCTCTAGACAAAGCACATACACTAAGAAATAGGGACAATCCTTGTATGCTTATGAAATAGTCCATAACTTTTAATAGGTCTTTGAGTCAAATTACTAATCTGGGGCAACTAAAAGAACAAACGTCTCCTTTTTGTGTTCTGAAAGTTGTAAAATGGAGGGTTATCCTGATTATATGCTCTCATGTCACCAGGCCCATAAAGATGCTATCGGTGTAAAAGTACAGATTTGTTTTCTAGTACTTATATTTCTTTTTGTCTATGACAGAAATTTGCATATTGTTTACATTAATTTGGGGTAATCATAGATCTTCACTTTAATTGAGCACGCTCACTTATAGCTGAGAATATGGCTTCCTTGCCTTTATACATGTGACCAGATAGCTCCAATCCAATCTGTAACAGAGTATGGAGGTAGGTGAGTCTTTGGAAAGAATGTATCCAAAAAAATACATCCCTTTATTTGACCAGATATCCAAAAACTTCACCTTCTGTCTTTCTATTCTAACAGCTGATTTCTAGGTATGTGATTTTCAACCACAGTTTGTGATTTCTGATTTATTAATTAAGACTCTGCATGATCTAGAGTGAGATTGCCACAATCTGATGAGAAAGGAGATTATATCGTTTGAAAAGGATTGCATTCACTTTGCAATCCTTGAACAATGCCTTGATCTCAACAGAACATAAAGCCTGGACTCCTTTCTTGAGCAATACCAAACTTCCAAAAAGCATTCCAATGCACCACTGCCTTGTGGCATCAAGTTTATCAGCACTGTTTATACTATCTGAGGAGAATTCTGGGAAATAGAGTTCTTTCTCATTCGCCATGCTCAACTGCCCCTTTACCAAGTAGAATGGCAAAGTTACACCTGTGGGAGGTATGATAACTGACAAATATAACCTGGCCAGCGTGCCTTGGCAAAGTCTGCCTGGGAGAATATGATCTTGTTAGAGGAGAGATGATGCCCCATTACTCTTGTCTGATATAGCTCATAGCTTCTACCTGCATGTATCTGATACTGTGCTAGCAAAACCATGCCAAACCACTATAACTCGTCTCTGCCTCTATACAGGGCACATAGACTGTAGATAAAAATGGGGGAAAGAGGTGTATCTTTTTAAAACATCACCTGGAGAAAGGCTCGTGTGCAGTAACAGCAATCTCAGTATTGAAGATCTCTGTCTCCAGTGAAAAGGATATGAAATCCTTAGCTCCCTTTCCCCTGGTCCTTTCTTCATAATCCTTCTCAGCACCCATTGCTCCTAGATAACTTATTCTTTAGATGAATCAAACCTCATAATATGCATATGGCAAACGGGTAACATGGATAGGCTCCGGTACTAGCAAGAGGCCTACTTTACATTGTTGTTGGGATTCAAAGTGGTACAGCCTGGAGGGTTGTGGACAATTTGACATTACCAAATGTAAAATCTGCATACTTTAGGAATGGCTATAAGAATGACCTCAAACAGCAGGGTGCTAGAGCTAGCCAGAAGCTGTCCAAAGCTGATTATGTACATTTTAACTCACTTCTAGGTATCTAAAATACTGATAAGCTACTGTGAGTGTACAAAGATATCAATAATTGGAACTAAGATTTACTGAATGCTTTTTGTGTGCCAGTTATTGTTTTAAGCATGTGCCAACTTACTTAATTCTTATGAATTACCATCAACCTCAATTTACAGTTTATGAAATTTAAAGACTAAAGATCTTGCTTAAAATTTCACAGAAAATAAAGGGCAGGCCAGAATTTCAACTCAAACAGTGACTTCCAAGAAATCACCAAACTTCCCCACTTACCCCTTTGTGACCAAGTTGTTTATTTTAGCATGTTTACAATAGGGGAAACATTAAACCACCTAAACAACATCATTTTCAAGCATTCACTTGGAATTTTAAGCATCCATTAAAATGAGCTACATAGAGCTAAATGAACCAAGTGAAAAGGTACTCTCTCTGTGTTTTGTTAATTGAAAAAAACAAGTTTTAGACTATATGTACTATCTTCTGGTGTTTGTACACTATCAAAACAAACATATTAAAAATATAAATTAAAGATCTATATCTGTGTTTCTATAAGAATAGGAATAAACTCGGACTGATACATGCCATCTTGTTAACAGGGGTTAATTTTGAAATGTGAAAGTGGAGATTGGAAACAATGGGAGTGCTGCTTTTATTTTATGGGCCTCTGCATTGTTTTATTTTTATTTCCATTAGCATTTCTTACTTTCTGTTTTGAAATTTAAAAAGAAAAAGGTGAAAATATATCCAGAGAGAATCAACACATAACATTGTCCAAATACTGAACTTTCAAATACCATATTTGAACAAGTATAAAGTGAAATTTCTGTATTTCAAAACATTTTTGGAGTCCATCCTAAAAAACATGTATTTGCGTTGTTGATTTTCACAAGGTTTCCACAAGACTCTCAGCCTCACAATGCTGAGTAAATATGCCTCCAACTCCATTCTTCCCAACTTCATGATCCAACTTGGTTTCTCTGAATGATTTAGTAACTAGACATAATTCTGGTTTCTTCTTCCTCAGAAACTAAACCTTTTAGTTAAATGGCCAACCTACTTTTGTTCTGGAAAAGACATTAGAAATATCCTCAACAGTGGTGTGCAGACGCCAGCTGGTACTCGCTGGATTTGTGCATCTGTTCTTAACTCTGAATTCAATGACCTCACAACATTGAAATCAGCCATCATGGGAATATTTATGCCAGAGATATCTGCAAATGCTACAAATCAAGGTTCCCCAGACATTAAAGATTGATCTGCATACTACTGCCCTCAAGGCATTCTAAACCATTAACGCACAAACTTTGAAAGTTGTCCAAAGGCTTCAAAATCATGCATCTACCTTGAGAAACTCTTCTTCAGAGAAAGTATCTTGACTTACTCTTTCTTCCTGCAAAAGAACATCAAATAGAAATAGAAGAAACACTTAGGAATTCCTTCTCTAGAAAGTCCTTCCCTGGTAGCCTCATAATAAAACCAGAAGAATGTTAGCCTAATTCTTACTTTACAAATCCCCCACAATGTCCTACAAAACCTCCATCCCTAAAATGAAAAAAGGCAGAAAAATATGCATCAGCATGAACTTGGGAGAAAAGAAACAGCCATCATCAACCTGAGCAAACTCATCTTTGCCTAGCTGAGCCCTATCCCTCTTGAGGTCCACTTACTCCCAGGACAAAGTCCCACTCAGAAGATTTCCTCCTAATTTTTTGATTTCTTCATTCAGCATTAGTTCTGGGGGCCTTAATGATATTTCTTGTGAGGAATTTGTTTCAAAAGCAGCAACAGAACTTTTTCTCCTTTCTGTATTTAACGAGAAGTAAACACCTTTAAACCAGTAATGACAGACACTACCCAAGCAGCACTTCTTCTCACCAAACCTGTCTGGGAGCCCAGCCTAAGGGGTTGCTGGCTTCAACACACCTCTCTACCTGGCATACAACTCTCACTGCCAACAACATTCCATGTGTCACAGTCTTTATCCAGTCAGTCTGAAAAGCTATAATACCTCTCCTAGATCACTGAGGCAGATAAAGTCAAAGTACTAAGGTAAGGTTCTTTGGTAGGAAGGACCTCAAATCATGTTGCCAGCCACCTCTTTTATAGAGGAATAACCAAACACATAAATGTTAGGTGACTTGCCTAAGATCACATAGTGAGGTAGCAAGGCCTCAACCAGGATCCACTTCAAAGTCTGTGCTTCTGATTATGAGGCTGTAGCAGATGAAAGCTTTACTGCAAAGTTCAACATACCCTTCATTTCTTGGACCCTAAATGAGTACCCCACCTTTTCTGAACCATCATTATGCTCTGCATAACTTTATCATGCTCTGTCTTGCATTAAAATCACCTCTCCTCTTATTCTATTTTTTTCCTTCTATTGGAAGATATATTTCTTGAACTAGAACTGGGTCTTCCTCTTCTCTCTTTCTTTGGGAGCATCTGCTCTTAAGATGTTTAATAAATATGTACCAAATGGAATGGAATGGACTTGAGATTTGAGTTGATTTTTTATGTAATAGTTCTCAATTGCATTCACATGAACAAAAAGTAACTAGAAAGTCTATAAAAATATAGATTACTGGAATTCTGATTCAACAGCTCTTGAGAGGGTTCCAGGAACTTGCATTTTTTAACAAACCAAGTGATTCTGCAGCATGAATCTATTTGTGCTTTTTATCCAAGTCCTTCTTGTGACAAAATGTATTTGTGAGATGGTTGGCTAAGATTAGAGGTGTCACTGAGTTCACAGAGCATGGCAAAGAGTATAGGTCCATACAGGGTTGAGTCCTATAATCTTAGCTTTATTTATTTATTTTTTAATCTTAGCTTTATTAATACAGATCTCTAACTCAACTGTTCTCAAGTTGGCTGTGGGGTAAGGAAAGGAATACTTCTGTCAAGTGGCATTCTCACCAATTCTTCTCTCCCCAAGCTAAGATAAAGTTCTCTAGGAGTGGAGAATGAGGCCTAAATAAAGACTTTCTGTCTATTGAAATTTGCGTGGAAGTCATACCTTCCAAGAGTAGTCAGGTATTTTAGAAAGAATAAAGAGCTCAGACAGAGACTCATTACAACACTGACACTACAATGTGATATGCTCAATTAGTTAATGTTTATAAAGTGCTTTGATCTTATAAAGCAGTGAGTTAATCCCAGGCCTTGTTTACTGAGTACCTCTCTTCCCAAGGGCTCAAAGTGGTTTGTAAGCAACAAACCCAAGTCTATCCTTGCCAGTTTGGAGGCACCCTCAGACTGATTGGGGAGTGTGGTTGCCTTGAAGCCACACTGAAGGAGGTCGTTGGGGGTGTAGTGGTGATCTGTATGAAGGAAGATCACAGACACCTGTCAAGCTTTTGAAATGTAGCTGATCTCCTGTGCTTCCTTATCTCCTGTGTAGGTTGCTATCACAGCATTTATTATGCTACTGTAGAGTAAAAATTTGTCTTATCAGTTTGCTCTTGCACTAGTCCATGAATTACTTGGACAGAGAAACTGGGTCTTTTGGTTTTGCACGGCCTGGCCATTACCCATCTCTCCAAGTTGAACTCATACAACTTTCCTTCTCCTCACCAACCACCAGCAAAACTGTTTGTGTCCCCAATGCCATCCTTTGGGCCCTTTGCACCAGAGTTATTCACCACCACAGTAGCCTTCTCATTCAAATTTTAGCTCAGCTGTCACCATCTCAGATGACCCTACCATTCTTAACTAAATATGCTACTTTTTAGTCATTCTCAGTTACATTATTCTGTTTTCTACCTGACTTTCTTCATAGCACCTATATTTTCTGACACTTGTATTTTTCATTTCATATTATTTATTTTTTGACATTCTGATATCATTTTTGAGGGAATGGTAACTACCTTCATTTTTTCTTTCTTATTTTTTTTCTATTTTATTTCTTTTACAATAGTTTGTAAGCTTCTCCAGGCTAGGAACTTTATTTACCTTATTTACCACTATAACTTAAATACCTAAAAGATTTTGAGTGGTCAATATAAAATGTTGATAGAAATGTTGGTTGTTTTAGTATCTTGTACAGCACTTAATCACTACTTTTAAATCAGTAAATACATGAACAAATGTATGACTAATAGGAACAAATTTATGACTAATAGGAAGTGCTGATGCTTTGGGATAAATTGCTTATTTCGCTAAATTGTTGGTCAATCCTTTTGTTTACAAAGTGTGACAGAGGAAGAATAATATACCTCTGATGTAAACTGACAGTCTTCGATTCTTAGTTATCTTTGAGCCAATGATGCATCCAAGGCTCTCAAAACAATTGATTTTTTTATTGTATTATTTTTATATCTTTCTTTACCTTTTCCATTCCCATGCTGCTCCCTAGTCCATTCTTTAAAAATTTTGTATCTTGCTTTTGATTTAATCACTGCCTCCACATAACCTCACTCCAATGGTCCCACACCTTATTGGCAGATTTAGCTGCCTCTCAGTCTATCTTCTCCTCTTCCAAGTGCTTCAATATTTACCCTCAAACACTCTGGCACCTCCATTTGCCAGCTGTGAGACCATGGGCAATTTATTTAACACTAGAGGCCTGGTGCATGAAATTCTTACTCAGGGGTGGGGTGTCCCTCAGCCCGGCCTGCACCCTCTCACAATCCAGGACCCCTGGGATAGGGTCCATAAGCCTGGCTGGCAATCAGGACCTATAGGGGATTTCCTTACCCTGGCTGTTGATAGCTGGCCTTGCCCCCCACTGCTGCCGCTGCTTGCTATTTCTTTGTCACTGTCCCCTTTCCCCTGCCACCAGTCGCCTCCCTCTGCAGGCTACAGGCATGGGGTGTGATCACTTGGTTGACCTGGGCCTCCCTCTGTGGGACAATCAATTGCAGGGCTCTGTGATCTATCTCCCAGCAGAGGGAGGCCCTGCCCACTGGGCCAGGGCTCTGTGATCCATCACCATGCAGAGGGTGGCCAGGGCCTTCCTCTGGGGGGAGATCATGGGTAATGGTGGGAACCCCCAACCAATTGCATTACACCCACCTTGGCTGGCTCCAGTGAGTGTCATAGAGTGGCTGTCTGGAAAGTCATCTGGATGGTTGTTCTGCTATTTGGTCATTTGGTTGATTTGCATATTATACTTTTATTATTATAGATAATTTTTTCTTCTGTAAAAATGAGTCTTATTAACAGTACCCAACTCATATCTTATCATGAAGATTAGAGAAATTAACACATATACCGTAAAAGATGGCCACAGTTCCCAACATATAGGGAATTACTAAATGGCAGCTCTTACTATTTTATTATTAATATAACCATTGTTATTATAGTAATAAACCTGAAATCCTTTAGCTGGGGTCTCCTACTCTGGTCCAGGATTATTTTTCTATCTTAATTTTCCATTATCTTGGCTTCTTTGTTTCCATCTTTACTTTTCCAAATCCCAACCATAATTCAAATTTTCCCCGTTAAAAGACTGTTCTTCCTTCTTGCTGAAAATGTGATAAGGACATTGTTTTTAATGAAAAAAATATATATTGTAAGGAAATTGTTTTCCCACACTCCACTTTCTTGCCTCAAAAGTTTTAGTTTGCAATACTGCTTTTGTAACATATTATACTGACTTATGATACCTTTTCCATCACTGTATTTCTTTAAATTTAACTATATTTTATTTCAAAAAAAATTTTAGGTTTATTTTGTATTGTTGACAGTATTACAGATGTCCCTTATTTCCCCCCTATTTAGCCTGCTGATATGTGAAAGACCTTTCAATCTCAAGGAACCCATCCCAATGGACAGCATCCTTTCTTTCTTGTGTTAATTCCCACATTAGCCAATCACTTACACTGAAAATAACCACAGGGAAAGAGAGGGAAATACAGGGTCACCCACAGTTCTTTGTCCTTCAGTCTCTCTTTGCCCTTCAGTAAGATGAAGGTAGCCTGTTGGCAGAAAGTGTGCCTACCAAGAAGTGAAATAAAAACAGCTAAGTTAGTTGTTATTATCCAAGTGTTATTCTGGAAAGAATAATTGCATGTACATGTGTGATATACAAAGGAAGAGTTGTGTAATTTCACTGATTCTAAAAACAAGTGACGTGCTTTTACTAGTATAAATGCTTTTAAAAACCAGCATTGCACAATATAAACATGAATGGTAAAATTCAAGCTAATATTATACAATTTTTAAGTTTACTTAGAGGACATTCAAAAACATCATGATAGGGCAAAAGAAAGACTGTAGGAAAAATGGAGGGTAGGAAAGTAATGGAAAGATATGTAAAACATTTAATAAAAAAATGTTTCTCTGAAAAAAAAAGACTGTAGGAAAAATGGAAAAACTTTATATTCTAGTTCCTTTCATAGCACTGATTTTTTTAAATAAGCAACCTCTTATTTTTACTTTGCACTGGGCTTCACAAATTACATAGCTGTCCTTTCTGACTTCATGCACCTTCATTTGGGCTTGCAAATATTTAGATTGTGTATGCATTTTGTACTCTGATTTTTATAAAATTAACTTATATGACTGTACAAGAGTTTGGAATAAAACTTTAGACCAGACTTTTGTTTATATATTCTCAATTGCAGCAGAAAAGGAATTTGAAGTATGGTTCTTATTTAGTTTTGTTTAGAAAAAAAATCATATTTTTGTTTCTCTTTCTCTATTTTATTGTTATATTTATGTTTGAAGGGTTATCACATGGATCTCAACCTTATTGCAGCAGAGCCATTTTATCAACAAAGCTCATCAACCCAGGATTATACGTTCTCTGCAAGGTAAATGACAATGGGCATAGCAAAGCCTGCTGGACTTGGATGGCTCTTGACCTTCACTGAACAGACACATGTCAATGTGCCCAAACATAGAAATAAAAGCCCTCTGACCTGCTTCCCCCCATCTCTGACATCCTTCCTTTGCAGACTGCTTACAGGTGGCATATCTCCTATCCACTAGTGCCAGGCCCTGCTTATTGTACTCAGGTACAAGAGCGTGACCCGCTTGATGTCTTGTATACAATGACTTCAAGACCATGAACTTGGTGCACTCTTTCCATAGCCACACCTCTCCCTGGCAAATCCAAGGACTCAGGGCCATGAACAAAGACTCAAGCTGAGGCGGGTTAGATGAGGGCACGTTGCCCTGTTTTAACAACCTGTCAACAACTTAAGGAGAATTTCAGAACATTTCATTTGGCAAGGGAAAGAGATCAGCCTAAGCTGTCAAGTTGCCCAGATTTAAGAGAGTCTTAATTACACATATAAAACTATGAACATCATAAGATCTTTCTCAATCTGCACGCCGCCCCCCTCCAAGGTTTATTAATGCATTTCCTACAGCTCATCAATTCCCATATCATTTAGATGAATAAGTGTTAAAAAATATTAATGGCTTAGATATACAGTATGTACAAGGTACCAGCTGGAATGTGGCTGAAGAACAATCTTTTTTTGGTTCCTTTTATGATTGATTGCCTGAAATGTGTAGGAACACCCCATTAGCTCTCGCAAGTACCCACAATGACAGCACTTCCTGGAGGAGATGGCAAATCATGAAGTTGACCAGAACATTTCTGAATTTCTTTTTACAATTGCAGTTTTGGTAATACACCTTGGAAAGTTGCTCAATAGACAAACTATGGCTAAATTTCACATTATTCCATTATTACCCTTCCAGCTTGCTCTTGTCTTAGAAAACCATCATCTTAAAGAAGAACTTCCAGTTATGCTTAAGCACTGAGTAAGGAGAACTGTTTTGTTTAAAGGAGCTAGATTATTCTGATCACACAGAAGTAGCTTAGGATGGGAATGTTGGCTCAACTTTAAAATGTCATATTCTCTATGTTGTGTAGAGTTGCTGTGCGAAATATTGTTGATGGTAGGGTATCAATGGGGAATCTCATCTATCAAAAATCAGAGAGTGAGTCTCAGAAATGATACTGGATTATACTTCTGGAATTATATTTATTTCCACTTTAGGTTTCCAGCTAGGTAATTAGCATGCAGGAGTGGGTAGTCATTTATAATACTGGGAAATAATGGCATTAGATATTTTAGCAGGAAATTATATGACCACCAATATATTTTTTCAATTATAGTTAACATTCCATAATATTTAGACATTTGTATAATTTACAAAGTGATTCCCCAATGCCTAGGACCCATCTGACACCATGCATAGTTATTAAAATATTATTGATTATACTAGAGAGAGGCCCAGTGTATGGAATTTGTGCACAAGAGGGAGTGGGGGTATTCTTCAGGCCAGCCCACTTCCTCTCCAATCTGGGACATCTTGAGGGATGTCCAACTGCTGGTTTAGGCTTGATACAGGTAGGATTGGGCCTAAACGGGCAGTCGGACATCCCTCTCACAATCCAGGACTGCTGGCTCCCAACTGCTCTCCAGCCTGCCTTCCTGATTGCTCCTAACTGCTTCTGCCTGCCAGCCTGATCACCCCTAACCACTCCCCTGCCAGCCTGATTGATGCCTAACTGCTTCCCTGCCAGCCTGTTTGCCCCTAACTGCCCTCCTCTGTGGACCTGGTCACCCTTAACTGCCCTCCCCTGCAGGCCTGGGTTCCCGCCAACTGTCCTTCCCTGCAGGCCCAGTCATCCCCAACTTCCCTTCTCTGCTGCCTAGTCATCCCTAACTGCCCTCCTCTGCAGGCTTGATCACCCCCAACTGCCCTCTCCTGTGGGCTTGATTGCCCACAACTGCCCTCCCTTGCAGGCTTGATTCCTCACAACTGCCCTTCCCTGCTGGCCATCTTGTGGTGGCCATCTTGCGTCCAAATGGGGGAAGGATCTTTTGACCACATGGGGGCAGTCATCTTGTGTGTTGGAGTGATGGTCAATCTGCATATTAGATAGGATAGAGACCTGGAGCACAGGTAGGAGCCAGCTGGTTTGCCTAGAAGGGTGTCCTAGATCAGGGTGGTTGTTCCCTTGGGGTATGGGGTGGCCTGGATGAGGGGTCTGTGGTGGTTTGTAGGCCAGCCATGTCCTCTGGCAACCCAATCAGAGGCCCTGGTATCTGGGATTTATTTATCTTCTACAATAAAAACTTTGTAGTATGAAGCAGAGCCAAGCCTTCTGCTCACACAGCCATTGAAATTTTGTTGCCTTAAGTGGAGGCCTGCCAGCCAGGGTGTACAGAAAGCTTATCTTCCTCCATCAACAGGGGCAACACAAGCCTCCCTCTTGCTCTCTCTTTGGCCTTAGCCATCTTGGTTGGGTTAATTTGCATACTTGCTCTGATTGGCTGGTGGGCATGGCTGGTGAGCGTGGTTTGTGGGTATAGTGGAGGTACGGTCAATTTACATATTACTCTTTTATGAGATAAGATTCTCTATGCTGTACTTTACAACATATTTCTTAATTCCTTCACATTTTCACCTACTCCTCCCATCACGTTCCCACCTCGCACTGTCAGTTTATTGTCTGTATCTATGAGTCTTTTTGTTTTGTTTTGTTTTATTTTAGATTCAACATATAAGTGAAATTATATATTTGTCCTACTTTGACTGACTTATTTCACTTAGTAAAATAGTAAGATTCCATTCTTCTTTTGGCCCATTAATATTTCACTGTATATATTTACCATATAATCTCTATCCATTTGTCTATCACCTATTTTGGCTATAGTAAGTAATACTGCAATAAACATAGGGGTGCTTATGTCTTTTTTAATTAGTGTTTTGAATTTTTTTTATATAAATGCCCTGTAATTTTTTGAGTAAACTCCATAGTGTTTTCTACAGTGGCTGCGCCAATCTGCATTCCCATGAACAGTGCACAAAGGTTCCTATTATTCACATCCTCACCTCCATTTGTTCTTTGCTGATTTATTGATTATAGCCATTCTGACAGGTATATGGTAATATCTCATTGTGATTTTAATGTGTATTTCTCTGATGATATGTGGCATTGAGCATCTCTTCATAATATGACCAAATCAGGATGTTCTCTAAAAAATTGATTCAGGGACAGGTAATAAGTGGTTGAAATTCAAGGAATTCATTGGAAGGGTTTGTGACTATTTAAGCATGAGATAATTAATAGCAGTTGAGATGAGAAATATGGAGTCAATGTAAGAAGTTTTACTTGGATATATTCAGTATGATTTTGATTTTATATTCAATGAAGAAGAGAGAAAAGAAATTATATAAGTGATGGGCATAAATAAGAAACACAGAGGTTTCAGAAATAACGTAATTTCTTCTGTTTGGAAAATACTGGTAGAAATGTCATCCCAAGCTATAAGGATTCAGAGTGATGGGGTGACTCCCCAGAGGAGACTGCAGCACAAGTCAGAGATAAACTAAGTAACTTGGGAGAAGGAGCCAACTCTGGAAAAAAAAAAAAAGATGTGGAAAAATGGAGAGGTTCTAAAAAAAGAAGCTAAAGGATTTTCAGAGATGGTATATCCTCTGAAAACGTAAATAAATAGATAAATCCCCAATCTAGAGTGGGAGAAATAAGTTCCCCAGAAAGCATTAAACTGAGGACATGGAAATGAGAAGAGAAAGCTAGAAGATCTATGGAAATTTCTGGCTGAGTTTCAAAGTTAGTGTGTGTGGAATAAAACAGGCATTACATTCTTTGATGTCACTCTCAGCCATATATGTTTGGATATATCTTCCTGAGCAGGGGAAAAGAAAAAGAGAAATTGAACATATGGGACCACATCAAACTAAAATATTTTATACAGTTCAGGAAAATATCAACAAAATATGAAGACAACCTACTAAATGGGGGTAGATAATTTACAAATGAGACATCTAGTAAGGAATCAAAGTCCAAAATGTATAAAGAACTCATAAAACTTAACAGCAAAAAACAATATGATTAAAAAATAGACAGAAAACTTGAATAGATATTTCTCCCAAGAGGACATACAGATGGCCAACAGACATATAAAGAGATGCTCATTGTCAATCACATAATCTGGGAAATCCAAATTAAAACTACATTGAGATATCACTATACACATGTCATAGTATCTATCATTAATAAATCAACAAACAGCAGATGTTGGCAAGAATGTGGAGAAAAGGGACCACTCATGCACTATTCAAGAAACTGTAAATTAGTGGAGCCACTATGAAAAGCAGTAGAGAGGTTACCCCCAAAATTAAAAATAAAGCTATCAAATGACCCAGCAATTCCAATTCTGAATATTTATCTGAAGAAAACAAAAACATTAATTTGAAAAGATAAATGCAACCACATGTTTATTTCAGCATTACCAGTAATGGCAAAGATATGAAATCAGCTATCAAAAGATAAATGGATAAAGAAAATGTGGCACATATATATAATGGAGTATTATTCAGCAGTAAAAAGGAATGCATCCTGCCATTTTGGAAAAGATGTTTAATTCTTTAAATTTCTTAAACTAACTGTGTAACATGACATTATGTTGCATATGACTGGTTTTTCCATGTGCCCTGGATCCCATCAGTGTTGGTAATTTTCACGGTTGCCTACCTTAGGGCAGGGATATGCAGATCAACAGAAAGTAGGGGGAAAGTCATTGAGCCTTCCCAGTGGCAAGATCTTTGAGGAGAAATGCCCTAGCTTACCCATTAAGTGCTCAAAAGCTGCCAAGCCAATATTACCAAGGGCAAGCAGTGATAAGAACTTGATGAAGGAGCCACAGATAGACCCAAAAAGGCCCAATATAATTTGGTAAGTTCAACGAGCCGCCCCTCCGAGAAAACTAATTAGAACACAGTCACAGAGGCACTTCTGTCTCAGTACAGTCATCAGGAAGTCTTTTTCTAAAAGGGCTGTTTAGCACACTGTGTGATTTTTGAGCACATCTTTGTGAACCAAACTCCCCTCCACCATGGTGTTCAAACCTGACACTGTAATGCTAAAGAAACATATTCTGGAATTAAACTGCCATGTTCAATATCCAACTGTGCCACTTAAGAGTCTTGCTTAAATTACTATTTAAATTCTCCTTGGCTGAATCATCCTCATCCATAGAAGAGGAATGATAATACTCATAAGATTGTAATGGTAATTAAATAAGATAATACATGTAAAACACTTTGAGAAACTCCTGGAAGATAATATATTCTCCATCAGTGCAGCTGTTTTAATTTTTCTAAACTGTGAGCAAAGAAGATAGTTGCCATATCTGGCTTAAGCTGCCTCCCTTGGGAGTTAACTTAATTCAATTTCATAATTACCTATAGATTATTGCTTATTTTAATCAATATACTAAAGATGTACTTAGTATCCCTTCATATTATGATGTTTTATCATGCTGTCACCCAGTAGTTTTAATAATTTTCAATCAATGTATTGCTATGCCTAATCTAACATAGCAAGATATAATAATAGTAAAGTGTATGTTTTGTCTGAGATAACACTTTTCAGTTGAATGCTTTAAAAAAACCATTTTTAGGTTAAAAATTAAAAAAATATATTTTATTTTATTTTTTTTACTTTTTATTTTTATTTTACATTTTAATTAAACTCAGATTGTAGATTCAAAATCAGTTCTGGGTGATTTTGGTGAAGTTCCTAAGTTCTTTTGGATCTCATTTTTCCTCAGCTTGCTACAATAATATTTACTTCATAAATTCAATGTAAGGATTAAATAAGTTAATTCACATAAAAATTATATAAAGAGTTATGAACCTATTCACTTTCATCATTCCATTAAATTGGGCTTTGAGCACTCTAGTCGGCAGTTTAGATGTAGCTCCCAAAAGAAGGACCACTGTTGTCTCTTTACTGGCAGCTTCCCTCAACCCATCCTTATAACATCCTGCATGGTGCATGAAAGAGTTGGAAGCCACATTTGTCTTATGCATAAGGAAGGGACAAATTGCTGTCACTACGTGAATAAGGCTCAGAATATTCTATTTTAATCAAGGTACATATCTCTCATTAGAGATCAAATAATTTGGGCTAGATATGTGGGCAAACAGGCTGGAATCAATGCCAGGAAGCTTGTTGACAAGTCACAGCCCAGGTCTGTAGTTCAGTTTAGTCCATGCCAAAGATTAGCCCAGCTCAGTTTTTGTCCCATTTGGCTACTTTAGTCTCTGTTCCTGGTTGCCTTCTGGAGGGTGGACCTGTGCTGCTGCAATCAGACTCCTGATTGGAGACTGTACTTGGGCTTGCACAGCTCCTGGGCCCATGCAGCTGTAAGAACCCATGCTAGGAGCCCTATGACTGCTACTGAGAGAAGTGCACTAAGAGGTGAACAAATGAGGCAAGGGAGGAATGTAACTACCTATCAGGGCCTTTGTTAAGCTTTAATTATAGGTATCACCTTGCCCTCTGGGAAAGGATAAGCTTTCTTTCAAACTAACCAGATTTTTGCCTGGCTCTTAGCAGTTATGTGTTGCCCACCAATGTACCTCCTCCCCTCCAAACTCTTTTCTAGATATCCTGAGGTTCTGTGGTATGTTTTATTTTTCCAATTTGATTCTTTTATTAGATTAGATACTTCCTTTTTATGGTTGCCATCATGGCTCCTATTGTGCATGCCCAAGCAGAGGAATTTCCTTTCCTTACTGGTTCTTTCTCCCTCAGGAAATCTGGGATGAACGGACTGGTGGTTTCCTACACAGGGTTCAGGGAGGTTAAACCCTTGGTGGAGGGTTTGGCTGTCCCCTGGGATGTCTGAAGCTGTAATTCACAAACTCAGTCAGGCCCAGCTAGTCTAGCTATCTTTTCTTTTGTTAACAACTAGCTGCTTATACTAACAATTTCTTCTGTTTTCCAGTGAGGGAGGCTACTGGACGAAGGTAGGTCACTTAGTTGAACATCAATCAAATTTGAAATTATAATTTGATCTATCTGACAATAAACTATTATTTTAAAGGGAAAATAATCTCCTTAAAAGCTATTTATACTCTTCCCAAAGAAAATAGTAGAAAAATTGGAGAAAGCAGAACGTAGAAAGTCAATAAACCTACAGAGTTTGGGACTAATTGGGCAAGTTTCTTTCAAGTTAGTCAGGTGTTTTTTTTAACCCACCCCTTCTTCCTAATTGATCTCTTCTCTTTCACTTCTCCCTCGCCCACTCCATCTTTTTCTTCTCTGCACAACTCCTTCTACCTCTGTGCTAATTGCTAGTTCCATAATTTTGGTTAAATCCCTTTGCTTCAATACCATTTTTTGTTATTTCCTCAAGCCTTCAAACTAGTTGTCAGAGACCTGCCTGTGCCCCAATGCCACAGGCAATCTCTACTTTGAAATAGAAAGCTTTCCCCAGAGATTGCAGTTCTGCCCTGAAGAGCTTTTGTTGTGTTTGGATAGAAGGTAACTAATCAGCTGGGCCCTCCCAGAACAAGTTCAAACAGTACCTTTCCCTGAAATGTCTTGCTATATTTCTGAGTTAAACCCCCCCACACACACACCTGTCTCCAATTGTCTTCAATAAATTTCAAAGAAATCTCCCAACTGAGAAGATAAACTTTCAATAAGGCTGGATTTAACTATTTTTTTTATTACCTGGTGCAAATATTCCCTACATCTGCTTTAAACAAAGATATGCAATGAGTATGAAGGCAGGCAACCAAACAGGGATGTATATGAAACATAGGAAAGGTTTTGTTCCCAGAAAGTAAAAACGTATCTCAAAATCCATAATTTTGCCTCTTTCAAATGATTTTAATGCTACTTATTAATTTTATTTTTTCTCTTATCAAATGAAAGCAATATAGTAATTGATCACAGTAAGTGTCTGTCCAGGGTTAAAAATTTGTTACATAAGCAGTCGAGTATTAACTTTCTTATATTACGTTATTGGCATTTGGATCTTTCTGTTTTCTATTCACTTTATGTGTTAATAATTAAGTTGCAATGTAATATTAGTGATTTTTATTTTTTAGGTTGTATAAAAGTTTATTCATATAAGGAGGACTTTTTTAGAAGGCCATTTCAACGCACAAATGGAAGTAGAGATACCTAATTGAAATAGGAATAGAGGACATAGACTTTAGGAAATTATCCCCACGTCAACTCAGATAATACTGGGTTGAGTTGGGGACAATTCCATAAAAACCATTTCAGCAAAATAATTAAATAATGGCAGAAATTAAAACCATCGTACTAAAAACAGGGACAATAAATTCCAAACTGAATTCTTAGCTGACAGGAAGCTCTGTCACACCATGACTTGAAATGTTACCAATTGATGCATAAATGTTTAAATAAGGTTTATTAAAATTCATTGAAGGATGCCAGTTTATATTGCATAAAAGTGAAACTTGAAAATTAAATGCCTGAAAGTTCAGAACTATCTTTATAAGATGAAAAATTGAGCGTTTTATTGATATATTATAATTTTACTATCAGGGCATCTGGCATATAATAGGTAATCAATGTATGTTTCTTAAAATGAGTTGAATAAGATTATTTTTATGCATTTTTTACAGGATTGATATGTAATATTTTTCTTCACAAATTGTGTTAATGGAGCATGGAATGTATCTATTATCATTTTATTGGAGATGAGACTGGAAAAAAAAAATTGAGAGTAGTTTTCTCCAGTGTTTTGTAGTGCAGAAGATGAATCATGACACCACGGATATGTTGCATTATGCTTCAATTTGTAGTCCCACTATGTATCAAAGGAAGCCTGACAGCCTTGAAGTAATAGCTAATAGAAAGAGAAGGGCCTGGCGCTTCATGTTCTAGTAGAAATATATATTATTTAAAGCAGGTCGTTCTTTATTAACTTTGAGTGGGGTCAATCAAATCTTTGAGGTATGTAAATAAAACAGAGGAAGAAAGTACCACCCAGAAAAGAAATATTTGGGGGCTATATAATATACAAAAATAATATGATATCTATGTCCACACAAGCCTGCCCGTATGTGCTTAGTTGCACATTATCGTTCAAGCACCTGGTAATCCAGAAAAATACTAAATCAGTCAAAGATGTCATTCATTCAAATAGACTCTTAATATGACAAAACAGCTAAAGAGTTCATTTTAGTTTAAAATAAAGGTTATTCTGAACAAAATTGTAAGTAGAAAAAAAAGTCAACATAAAAATAATAAACAGCCAAAACCAATTTGGCTCAGTGGATAGAGCATAGGCCTGAAGGGTCCCAGGTTCAATTCTGGGAGGGGGGCATGTACCTTGGTTGTGGTCACATCCACAGTAGAGGGTGTGCAGGAGGCAGCTGATTGATGTTTCTCTCTCATCAACATTTCTAACTCTCTACTCCTCTCCCTTCTTCTCTGTAAAAAAATCAATAAAATATATTTTAAAAAATAATAATAATAAACAGAAATTGAGAAAACATGACAGGTGTTCTTCTTTTCCATTGTAACTTGAGCAAAATAATGTTGTTTTGATGTCCAGAAAGTTTTGATTGGATGCTGGACATTTGGATGTTATGTTGGTGAGTGTTTAGATTTTGTTGTCTTCCTGTTCAGAGTTTTTCTTTTTTGGTATGAAGCTGTTACTTCAAATAAATTTGATGCTTTTGCAACTTGTCCTTAAGTTTTATTTGGTTTGGTTTAGAGTAATCTCTAGTCTAGTAATAAGACATACCTACTGAAGTCTCTATTAAAAGTTTCAAGTGCTCAATAAGGTCTCTCCACAATAGATAATTTTATTTGAAGTATTGGTTGATTCCAAGAATGTAATCCATACAAAAACATGAAGATTTGCCTTCACTGAGGATTTTCAAAGGCTTGCAATATAGTCTATAGTGAAAATTTCAGTGGGAAGTTTGAGTACCAATGGACAAAGAATAGAGCTTTTCAACAGGCCAACATGGAATTTAGCGGTTAAGTTCTGATATATTTCCAAGGAAAAAATTAGTATGCACTGTGCCTGAGCTGTTATTATTATGCTTTCATCCTTTTCTTATGATAGTATAGGCCCATAATAACTCATCAGAAACTTTTAAAACCAAATTCACTATAAAATACATAATTTTTCTGATTTTGGAAAGGTAATATCTTAGGTATTTCATATATTTTATGTCTCCAGTTGAGATTGAGCAATATGAGAAATCACTCTCCATATTTCTGTTAATGAAATGAGTAAATATTCTTACTATCTAGAATAAAAAATAAATAAACAAAAAAATGTTGCTTTTTAGAGATTTTTAGATTTAGCAGATGCAGATAAAGATTAAAGATATGTATTTTAAAGGACCCTAAGAAGCCTCTAGAAAATGAAATATGTTCAGATGTTGTCATTACTAGTATAACATGCTCACATATATATTATTCATTATGTTAAAATGTATGTTAAAAAAGTAATATATATTTTGCTTGAAAAAAAATTTGTAGAAAACACTTTTTGTCCTCCTAAGTTATGAGTTAAGTGGCTTCCTAATGAAACATTCTATATAATAAAAATATAATATGCAAACCAACTGAACTGTGGAATGACTGGTTGGTTGGGGCCAGGGCTGGCAAGCAGGCAGTGCCAGACCAGCCAAGGTACATGCCAGTGGGCAGAGGGAGGGGATTGGGGGGGGGCAACAGCAGCAGCGAAGGGGCAACTGGGGGTCCAGAGCTGGCTGCTCACCACCAGGTGTCATCTCCTGATTGGCCTGCTGGTTGCTGAGTGGGCCTAAGCCATTAGTTGGACATCTTCTGAGCACTCCTGGACTGCAAGAGAGCATAGGCCTGGCTGAGGAACCCTTCCAACCCCCCACCGAGTGCACGAATTTTCATGTACTGGGCCTCTAGTTAAATCAATAATACCAGTGGTACCTCGAGATATGAACATACGAGATTTTTGAGATACAAGCCGTCGAGCGAGCGATTTTTGCTTTGAAATATGAGCAACATTTGAGATAGGAGTAATCGCACGGATCAGCCCGCTGCACAAGACCCACCAGTTTACCGCGACTTGAGCATCTCATAGTTTCCCACACCTCAAGGTTATAGAATGAATTAAACTTGTATCTGGAGGTACCACTCTATTGAAAGAAACATAAAGGGAAATAATGCATTAACACTCATAATTAGGGTGTTGTTATATCTCATTTACTTATAATACTATTGTTTGCAAAGCATTTCAGATATTATTTGATTTTTATTAGAATCTTGTGTCGCATATAGGATGGATATTATTATTTCTCTCATTGCAAATGAGAACATTGAGATTTAGAAAAGCCACCTGCCTTGTCAAAGTCCATTTAGGCCTCACACCTGAAATTTCTAATGGCAAACTGAGTACTATATTTTACTGTTGATCCAAGTGCAACATACTTTATTATAACATATTTTACATGTCAAAAAGTCATTCACTCCCTCTGCAGTTCATTGGAGGCCAAAGAGTCTGTTTGCTAGGTGCAAGTCTCCTGACTCAGGGTTTCCAGTCCTTTCCAGAATTCCTTTCTGTAATGTTCAGAGTATCTTAAAGATAACCTTATCTTCTCTCAGGGGAGGGGCCTGAATCTTTATAAATGAAGGAAAATGGCACACAGAAAAGAGAAAATGCAAAATTTATACAGCAAGTCCTGGCTGATCAGGAATGGACTTAAAGTCTCTTCTCATCACACTGGCCCTTTTGGTGACCACAAATGACAGGATAAACAGATCACCAATCCAGCATCTTAGTATTATGCCTGTGGTGGTCCAGCACAGTCAGCTATTTGGTTTCCCTGAAGGCATCTTGGATTTGAGTGGCAGAGTGCTGATTGGGATTTAATTCAGTATTTTGTTTTTCTTGTCCATGATTTGTCTCTAATCAAATTTTGACCAATTAAGATTCTCCCTGCTCACTTTTTATTGAAAGCTATTCAGTGAGCCACATTTCTAGCCCTTATCTTTAACACTTTGGTTATTGGGTCAAATGGCCTCTATAGTATGAGTCATGTGCTTGAAATGATCCTTGGGAGAAACCCAACAGCTTTGGCAGCCTGCCAAGTCCCTTGTGGGTGACCTTTGACTAAGAAAAGTAACTAAAAATTAATGGGTCACTGATTTCAAGCCAGACTTGGGATCCCAGAATCTTCTTAATTAACGAATTAATTAAATAATCATTTAATAACCAAGCAACTGGGGATATATGTTTACATGGATGTCTTAAAATAAGGCCCTTCCTGATGTGTTCTCCTTCATGATGGGTAAAAGTCACAGAGGTGTACAGTGCCTTAGTCTAGAGCAGTGGTCGGCAAACGCATTAGTCAACAGAGCCAAATATCAACAGTACATGATTTAAATTTTTTTTGACAGCTGAAAACTAACTTCTGCACATGGGCCACAAAATTTCAATTGCATTGTATGTGTGTGGCCACACATGGTATTTTGTGGAAAAGCCACACTCAAGGGGCCAAAGAGCCGCATGTGGCTTACGAGCTGCCATTTGTTGACCACTAGGACTCTAGAGCACCTGTTAATGTTTCTGAAATGAAGTGAGTATATATTCCCACTAACTGGGATGTGTATGAATGTCCATGTTATATTCATTTGCACATATCAATGCTAAACTCATAATATAAATTGCTTTTCCAGAAATACCATATCTGCAAAGCCAACATAATTATTCTTAAATTCACACTACATATATATCCATATATTTTCTTCATAGTGAAGCATGATTTCCATTAAATCTTTATCTTGCAAAATGAAAGCTCTGCAAGAAAACAAAAGTTCAGGAATTCTCCTTACCTGGAAAAAATATGCACCGAATGAATTAGAAAGGAGAAGCAAGGATCCACATCCTGAGCTCACTGATGTATAAAGAGCATCAAAGGGCTTTGTTCTTGGCCTGAACAAGGGTTCTCATCAGCCCTCCTGATTTTTGGTCTGTGTGCTCATCCCTGTTATTTTCTCAGAGTACTGTGTACATTTTCAATAGTACAAGGGAAAGTTTTTTTCTTTAGCTTTGGTGACATTCTTATCATGCTAATCTTTCTGCACTATTTCTTGGAGCATCTTTTTTTTGGTACTCTAAACAGCTAAACTCATTTTTTCAACTGTCATCCCTAGTCTTAGCAATTTCCTTCAACTTTCTTGAAGGGAAAATACCTGATTCTTAATATTCTACCAAGCATTCCTATATTTAACAGAAGGGTAAGGATTGGGATTACCTAACAGACCCCGAAAATTGGAATGGAATCTTTGAGAATACCAAAAACAGACCCCTAGAATTGGAATTGAGTCTTTGAGAACACCAAAAACTTTTTGAGTACATTAGGGAGTTATTAAATAAATAAATAAATAAATAAATAAATAAACAAACATAACTGAAGGTCCATAGAACCTGAATGGAATTTTTAACAGAGTTTTTTTTTTTTAATCCTGACTCATGAACTGTTGGGTGGCTAAAGAATATATTTCAGCAAGCCTGTGGCCCATTGTCATTGGAAACCACAAAAAAATATGAAAGGGTAGGGAAAGCTTTCATTTATTTTCAAAGGATTTTGTTATCCAAATGGTCCCACAGTTATCCCCACAATAAAAATATTTAGCAAATATGAATATCTGGTGATGTGGAGTTTTAATCACTCTTTTCTCCTTTCAGACCTAACTGGAAACTGAAAAATGCACCTAAATTTGGCCCAAAAAATTAGTGGTAAAGATTGATACACATGGACTGAACAATGGGAGAGAGATCTAAGCCTCAGATGGGACTGCAGACTTCCTACTTTCTGAATTAAAGAACAACAGAAGATGTGGACCTCCCTGGCCTACCCGTACTTACAGGCAGAGGCACTAAAGTTCAGACTGCTTGTTCACAGCGATCCAAGAAAAAGGAGGAGCATAGAGCAGGTTCAGGAGCCGGTGACCACTTTCTGATAACCATGGCCCAGTGGATTTTTTCCTATTACTAATTCACCAAGTAGGCAAGTTCTCCATCTTCTTTAGAGAAAATTAAGAAACAGGAAAAAAGAAGAAAGAGAAACTATTTCAAGAGGGCAAGTCACTTTGCCTCTGTGGAAATGTAGTATGGGAATAAGGGTCCCTAGCTAACAGGAAAATTGATGTACGTCCCTCAGAATCTACTTTTCAGTGAGCCCTGTGGAAGTAAGTTCAGTAAGCTCACAAATGTAACCAACCTCTGAATTAACCAGACGTGAAAACTGCTATATGTGTCCTTTACTCCCTCTGATCTCATGCCTAAGGTAGCACAGCATGGAGTCAGCTCCACAGGAGCCTGACATTCCTAGGTTCATCACTTGTGTGAGCTTGAGCAATGTGCTAAGATTCTGTGCCTTAGTAACCTCATTTGTGATATGGGCAGTTAATAGCTGATAAGGCTGTTATAAGAAGTAAATGAAGTTATACACCTGAAGTGTTTAAATCTCATTTGCTCATGGTAAGCACTCAATTGAAGTTAGTTGCTACTTGCTAAGGCTTTGGAGTTTATCCCATGAGAAAAATCCTTCTAACATTGTTTTTCAGTTCATACAATTTTATAGACTAAGCCATACATTTTATTTAAAAATCTTATCCACACTATGTTCTATCGTTCCACTTTCAAAATTATCCACAAAATGTTCAAGGATTGATTAAATGATGGGATACTCTGCAGCATTAAAAGTTATATTATACAATAACATTGAACGATATTGGAGAGATATTTATAATATATTTCAAATGAATTAAAATTTTTAAAGATTAAAAGTGTGATAAAAATTTCTTTAGATAATATATATTTGTTGATAAAGTATCTGAGAGAATTTTATGTCAGAATATTAACAGTATTATTTCTGTTGAAATTTGGGGTGGTTTTTATTTTCCTCCTTCTTAAAATTCAACAATGGTTATGAACTTCTATAAAAACAATTGAAGTTATCAAGAAAATGATTCAAGCTCCACTCCTTTAAGGAGGTATTTGAGACCTGATTCCATTCGTTCCAATGTAAGCACATTACCATGGTGGCAATGCTTTCACTATCATAGGACTTAACAACACTATGAGTGAATATCGTCCACTTAGTTACATAGTTGTCTGCTCTTTTCATCAAATGAATGTACTTAACATTAAATGACACTATAAAAGTCATTTATTGCAGCCTCTCCATACTGTCAATCCCTCCTATCACAGATTCAGACATATTCTTGGCTTAAATGATTTCATTGATTGAGAATCCAGAAATTCAGAGTCAGTAACATTTTTGTTAGACAATTCTCAAGTATTTCTTATTTGCATTAAACAAAATCAACTCTTAAAGATATGAACAAAAGAAACTTGTTATTTATTCTAGAGTAACAGAATAATTTTATTTTTTAATGGATAAAGTTTAAACATTTGTCTAGAGTTTTTATTTCTCCCAAATTCTGTATCCTCCAGGCTATGCCTCCCATATCCTCTCAAGTTTCTTATTTATCTCCACTGCCAGTGTCAACACCACTGCCAGTTCAAACTACTTCTATCTCTCTCATCTGATCCATTGAAAGGGTTGACTCACCTCACCAATTGATCTCTGCTTCCTCCCCTGTCCTTCTCTAACTTATTCTCTACACAGCAACATGATATGTTGTCTTAACATGTACCCCCACTTCTCTTTCTCACAATGGTCTCTTCTTTGCCTTCTCAATACCTCTCCTGCCACTTCCCTGCTCCTATCACCCTTCCCTCAGGATTAGGCAACCATTCTGATGGTATTGTTCTATGTGACCTTTTTATATCTCATTAACTTAAGTTTTACTTAATATAAATAATTTGTGATCTATGTAAAATGTGTATTTAATCAACATAAGAAAATATAAATTGTTCTGGTTTATTTCACCATTGCTTTAACATTTTAACATTTAAAAAAAACCTACCCATGTTTCCATGAAAATATCTTTGCTTCTAATGGCTGCACAGTGTCCCAATGTGACCCACCACATTTGACTTCTACATTAGCCAGTAATAGACACCTAGGTTGCTACTATAGTAAACAACAGTGCAATGAACATCCTCATGTGAGTCCCTTTGTGGGCCTACAAGTCTCAAGGATATGTTCACTCTGGTTATTAGGACATGCTTATTTGTCATTTGATTAAATACTATAACGACAGTTCTAGGCTAACCTCCAACCACTAATGTTTAAGAGTCACTATGTCCACAGCCTTCTGCCAGCATTATTCATCTTTCATGGACATAAAGAGATATCCTACTGTTGTTTTGATTTGTATTTTCATATTTTTAATAAGTTTGAGCATCTCTTTATATGCAGGGCCATCATGTAGAGCTGTCTGCTAGGTACTCACAAAATAATGAATGCCCAGCCAAGAATGTGAGTGGGAGCAGAGATCCAGCCCTTTTGCATGTCCTGGCATATGACTACAGCTATCAGAGGAAGAGCTGAATTTGCTAATTCTCACTGGGCAAGCACTAGTCTAGATTGCATGCTGATTAGTCACTTAAGCTTCAAATTCTGGGAATTCCTTGCTCATATCCTTTCCTTCCATTTAAGTTGAGGTCCTGTCTTTTCTTGTTGATTTTGTCATTCCTTGCATATCATAACACCTTGGGGTTTGATAAATTGCACATTTTTCTCTAATTCTCTCAACTGGCTGTCAAATTTGCCCATAACCTTTTTTCAATAAAACAAAAAAATAGTCAATACTTTGCTTCATGGTTTTTGTGTGTGTTTTTTACCATCACCTGAAGATGATTTTTCCTTTGATTTTTTAGAAAGAGTGAAAGGGATTGAAAGAGAGGGAGAGAAGGGGTTGTTGGGGAAGGGACTGAACGTGCAACCCAGGTACATGTCCTTAACTGGAATCCTACCTGTGACCCTTTGGTACACAGGCCAATGTTCTATTAACATAGTAGTGTTACATTTCACATTTTGATACTTAATACTCATGGAACCCACATTTGACTATGATGTAAGGTAGTTATCTAATTTTATTTTTCTCCACATTCTAATACCCTTTATATCTGCTGAGCAGTCAGTAATTGGCCCTATTAATTTATAGTGCTATCTATCCTATAATAAATTTTCTCTGGGCTCTCTGTGTTATTCCATTGGCCTAATTGTCCATACTTATGCTAGAACTACACCATTTTACTACTTTACTTTGTATATGTCTTTATATATAAGGCTCTTTTTATGCTTTTTTTATTGTTGTTTTCAAAATGGCAGATTTTCATGGACTATTATTCTCCTATGAAAATTTTAGCATATGATTTATAAAGTTTCTCAAAATGCGCATTTGGAATTTTGATTAACATTTTGTTGAACCTAAGGATTTGAGAAGAGAATTAACCTCTTTATTTTCTAAAATCTAAAAGAAGGGGATATTTCTTTATGACAATTTTTTTTATTTCTTTTAACAAGAATCTAAATTTTTAAATGAAATCATATATTCATTGTTAAAACACATGTACCTTATAGTTTTCTAGTAATTGTGAATGCTATTTTATGTCTTATTTTAATATTTATTTTATTTTTCAGTGAAAAAATACTATTAATTTTGGAATTTTATATTACATCTGGCAATCCCATGAATTATATTATAAATTCTAAGAGTTGCTATTCTGGTAACTTATCATATCTGCAAATAAGAATGGTTTTATTTATTTTCAACAAATTGTTTTATCTTTTGCGTGTTTTTTTTTCAACGTTAGTCAACATTGCTATGTTCAATAATAGAAATGTTAATAAACATTTTGCCTCATTCCTAATCATAAAAAGAGAGCATCTCTAGATAAGTATAAATTCCATTGTAAGTTCCAGTATATATCTTTTATGAAGCTCCAGAAGTGTTTTATTCCCAGTTTAAAATCATTTTAAACTAAAAATAGATTTTGCACTTAACTGCTTTCTTTGCTTTGTAAGAAAATACTTTTTTAAAGAACATCCTTTTTTAGTCTATTTGTATAAAAGAAAAAAATCTATTTGTTTTTACTCTATTTTATCTAACAATGATCTAGTTTCTAATGGTAAACCATCTTTGAATTCCTGGCAAAAACTCTATTTTGATTATGTAATTTTTCATTATCTAGTCTCATAAGTGAAATGTGCCCATGATTCTTTTCTTTTCTTTTTTTGTTTTATATGTTTGTTGATTTCAGAAAGGAAGGGGAAGAGAGAGAAAAATAGAAACATCAATGATAAGAGAGAATCATTAATTGGCTGCCTCTTACACACCCCCTACTGGGGATTGAGCTTGCAACCTAAGCATGTGTTCTTGACTGGATTTGAACCTGAGACACTTCAGTCCACAGACCAACACTCTTATCTACTGAACTGAACTGGCTAGGGCATGATTATTTTTTCTTATATTGCCCTTGTACACATTGGCACTATTATCATACAACAAGCTGGGCAGATTTTAGTATTTTTTTTTCTAAGTTAACTTGACAATTGCAAGGTATTATTTTTTCATTATTATTATTCCTAAATGTTTTTATTGATTTTAGAGGGAGAGGAAAGGAGAGATAAAGCAAGATAGAAAAATTGAAGAGAGAGAGACATTAGTTAGCTACCTCCTGCAGGTCCCTACTGGGGATCTCGACTGCAACCTGGGCATGTGACCAGAACAGGAATTGAACCAGGGACCTCTTGGTTCATGGGCTGATGCTCAACCACTGAGCCATACCACCTAGTCTATTCCTTTCTTTACATTCTTAACAACTATAGGTGCCTGCATATGCAAATTAATCCACCATCTTTGTTGGGTTAGTTTGCTTACTCACTTCTGATTGGCTGGTGGGTATCACAATGGTACAGTCAATTTGCATCTTTCTCTTTTATTAGTGTAGATAGTTAAATGAACAAAGTATATGTTGTAATTTGAACAATTAGAAAGTAATGTAACATATTTGCTTTCATACTGTTTCTGCAAAATTCTCACTCTGCCATCTGCATGATGCAACTGGAAACATGATTCATCAGACCACATGACTTTTTTCCAAATGCTTGACTATCAATCCTTGTGTTCCTGTGCAAATTGGAGACATTTTATCTTGATAACTGCAGACAGCAAAGGTGTTCAAATAGGCCTTCGGCTTCCATATCCCATACAAGGCAATGTACGGCTAATTTACCTACAAATGTCAGGTGGTCATAATAATCTGGCCACTCAGTATATAGCCTCCTTAGGTAACCTTGAAGTTGCTTTTGTGGTTGCAGTTACCATATATATATTTATATATATATATATATATATATATATATATATATATATATATATATATATATATATATATACATATATATATATATATATATATATATATATATATTGCCTATATATATATATATAGGCAACTCTTAATCTATAATTCTTGCCCTTCCTGAACTTCTGACTATATCTAAATGCTAGGTGTCTCCTGACATCCCAAACTCAACAGATCCAAAGCTGAACTCATTATCACACTTTAAGAACTAGATTTTTCCTTTTAGTTGCGCAATGTCAGATGTGAGGTAAGGGCCAGGGATTCAGTGGACTAATTGACTGGACTGGTTGGTACTTATTGCCTCATAAATTCATTACTTATTGGTAAGGATGACTTTGCAAAATAGAGAAGAGCCATTCTTCAGCCAAGGACAACTAAAAAGCCATGCTTCCCACTTAGAATATTTATTAAGCTAGTTCAAAAAACTCTGTCCTTTAAATTATGATGTCACCATCTGCCTAACCACCAAAAGCCAGAAACCTGAGGATCATCTTAGGTTTTCTATTTTCTCTCACTTTCCTCATTTTGCTCAGCTTTACTTTTATAATAAATGACTTTGTTTTTGTGCTTTTCACTATTTTAGAAAAAAGTATTCAAATACAGGTTGACTTTCTCTTTCCCTGCTTTGACTTCCCAGATTCAGGTGTTCATTTATCGCTTGGCATTTTTCAACTGCCTCCAAGACAACCTTCCACCCTTTGGCTTTGGCTCAAGTCCCTTTTCACACATGGTTGCCTATGACCTACTTGGAATGAAAATCTGATCAAGTTTATAGTACTGAACAATTGGCTTAAATGGTTCCTCATGGCCTAGAGTATAAGTCAAAGGCCCTATGTAACACTGCCCTTACCACTCTAGTGTCCTTTGCAGCCTGTTGATTCACACTTCCTGTTTCAACAATACTAAACTCTTTTATGTATTTTCACTTTCAGGTCATGCTGTTTAATGACTTCATAATATTTTTGTATCTATAATGATCTCTCTGTAAGTTCTACTCCTTCTTCAAGGATAATCTTGGGGTAGCTTCTCTCTAGGAAGCCCTCCCTAACTTATCAGGCTGAGTGAGGTGAGAGCTCTCTGAATACAAGGATCTTGGTACACCCCTCATCCAGTTATTTATTGCACTTTCTCGTACCAACTAGGAGGAAGACATATCAAAGTCAGAGATTTGCCTCATATTCTAGCACTATACTTGAATCAGCCACAATAAATGTCTAGTGAGTAAGGCTGAAGAAAACGTATAATGTAGATGTTTAGGTTGAGGTAAATCAGAGGTTCTCAGCACAAGTTGTATATAGAAAATACTTAAGAATCTTTAAAAAATACAGATGCCAATGGCCTACCCCAGTCTATGTTGTTATTTTAATTTTTATTAAAGTATAGTTTGCATACACTATTAGATGTTTCAGGTGTACAACATTTGTAATTTGACATTTATATACCTTACAATGTGATCATCACACTAAATTTAGTAATATGTCACCATTCTAAGCTATTGCAATATTACTGACTATATTTCCCTTCAACCTTTTTCACCTATTCCTCCAAACCCATCCTCTCTGGCAACCGTTAGTTTGTTCTTTATTTCTAGAAATATTTTAAGTTTTATTTTTTGTTCATTATTTTTCAATTCAGTGATTTCATTTCTTCATTTTTATTGAATTTATTCAGGTGACATTGGTTAACAAAATTATACAGGTTTCAGGTGTACAACTGTTTTACACTAAACAGGCTAAAACATTGAGTTGTCTGGGTGATTTATCTATAAATGATCTGTGATCCAGTTCACAGCATCTTTTTTTCCATAGCATCTTTTTACTTTTCATTTTTTAAATTTATTATTTTGTATTGAATTTATTAGAGTAATATTGGCTAATAAAATTATATAGGTTTTAGGTATACAATTCTATAACACATCATCTATATGTGGTATTGTGTGTTCATCATGCCAAGTCAAATCTCTTTCTATTGCCAATCACCCTCACCTTTCCTTTGTCTACCTCCCCCGACCCAAGCCCCTTTTCCCTCTGGTAATTACCATACTATTGTCTGTATTTCATAGCCAAGGTAGGATGTCCGCTTAAACATAGTACTGGAAGTCCTAGCCATAGCAATCAGACAAGAAGAAGGAGTAAAAGGCAACCAAATTTGAAAGAAAGAAAGAAAATTGCAATTATCTCCAGTTGACACAATGCCATATATAGAGAATCCTAAGGATTCCCTCCAAAACTGCTATAACTAATAAATTCAGTAATGTAGCAGGATACACAATACATATCCAGAAATAGGCTGCATTTTTATACAGCAAAAATGCACTATCAGAAAAGGAAACTAAGAAAATGTAAAACTGCATTAAAAAAATACCTTGGGATAAACTTAACCAAGGATGTAAAAGACCTATACTTGGAAAATTATAAGATACTGAAGAAAGAAATTGAAGAAGATAAAAAATAAAGGAAGCATATATCATGCTAATGGACATCATTAAAATGTCCATACTACTCAAGCAATCTATAGATTCAGTGCAATTCCTGTCAAGATAACAATGATGTATTTCACAGAACTAGAACAAATACTCGAAAAATTCATATGGAATCACAAAAGACCTCTCATAGCCATAGCAATCTTGAAAAAGAACAAAGTTGGAGGAATCATGCTACCTGATATCAAACTATATATGCAAGGCCATAGTAATCAAAACAGTATGGTATTGCCATAAAAAATATGCATATTAATGGTAAATTAATATTTAACAAAATAGGAGGAACATACAATGGGATAAAGATAGTTTATTCAATAAATGGTGTTGAAAATTGGATACGTGCAAAAAAGTAAAATTAGACCACCTTCTAACACCATATACAATAATAAGCTTAAAATGGATTAAAGACTTATATGTAAGACTCAAAATCATAAAAATCCTAGAGGAAAACATTGGTAGTAAAATCTCAGATATAATTGGTAGTAATATCTTTTTCCTGATATGTCTCCTCAAGGCAAGGAAAGATAAACAAATGGGACTATGTCAAATTAAAAAGGTTTGCATAGCAAAATAACTATCAACAAAATGAAAAGACAACCCTCTGAATAAGAGAACATATTCACCAATGATACATCTAGGGGTTAATGTCCCAAATTTATAAAGAACTTATATAATACCAAAGGAAAACCAAATAATCCAATTAAAAGATGAACAGATCTTTCTCCAAAGAGAAAATTCAGATGGACAATAGATATATGAAAAAATGTTAAAACCACAATGAGATACCACCTCACACTTGTCAGAATGGCTATTATTAATAAATCAACAAACAAGTGCTGGAGAGAAGGGAACACTTGTACCCTGTTGGTAGGAATGCAGATTGGTACAGCACTGTAGAAAACAGTATGGAGTTTCCTTTACGAATTAAAAATGGAACTGCCTTATGACCCAGCAACTTCACTCTGGGAATATAACTGAAGAAAACCAAAACATTGATTTGAAAGAATATATGCACCACTATGTTCATTGCAGCATTATTTACAACTAGAGGCCCTGTGCACAAAATTTGTGCACTGGGAGGAGGTTAATCCTCAGCCCAGCCAACACTCTCTCCAATCTGGGACCCATCAGGGGATATTCAACTGCCAGTTTAGGCCTGATAACCTGGCAGTCAGACATCCCTCTCACAATCTGGGACTGCCGGCGCCCAACTGCTAACCTGCCTGCCTGTCTGCCTGATTGCCCCTAACTGCTTCTGCCTGCCAGGCTATTCACCCTCTAACCACTCCCCTGCCATCCTGGTCAATGCCTAACTGCTCCCCTGCTGGCCCAATTGCCCCCAATGCCCTCCCCTGCTGGCCATCTTGTGGAGGCCATCTTGTGACCACATGGGGGCGCCCATCTTTTGTAAGGGTGTAATGGTCACTTTGCATATTACCTCTTTATTATATAGGGTAGCCAAGATTTTGAAACAGCCCATGTGCCCATCAGTAGATAAGTGGATAAAAAAAATTGGTACATTTACACTTAGTCTTTAAGAAGAGCAAATTTTACTTTTTGCAACAGTATGAATGAACCTGGAGAGTATTATGCTAAGTGAAATAAGCTAATCAAAGAAGGAAAAATAACATTGATTTTACTTAAATGTGAAATCTGATGAACAAAACAAACACATAAAGTGGAAACAGACTTAAAGATACAGAAAACAAACTCATAGCTGTCAGAAGGGAGGGATTTGGTGGAAAAGGTAAAGGATTAAGCAAAAACAAAATAAGACAAAACCCCACGCCCCCATTCATTTAAATTAGAAGATCACAAAGGGGAGCCTAGGCATGTAGTCATTTAAAACTCAAGTGACAATGTGCAGGTGAGGCTGAGAAGCAGTTGGCGAGCCATGGTTTGCCACTTTGTTGACTAATGAGTTTGAGGACCACTGGGTTAGATGACCAACGGGGGAGTATTTCATAAGTTGTAGGCTAGAGACAGAAGGAAGAACTGATGTGTAAGGCAGCTTTCATTCATGAAATTCTGTGTGATGTTTGCTAGGATTATGCTTGTTGTTGGTTAATTTCCCCAAGATGCTCTCCACATATTTTAAAGATTGTTTTGTATGCGGGTAAGTCAATTGACCAGCCAGGAATCAGACTGTGAGTTATTTTATAACATTAATGTTCTTGAAAGAGTACCCACCACAAATACACATGTATTTGTTTTAAAAGATGTAAGAAAATGTAGCAAGAGGAGGAAAGGGAGGTGTGGATTTTAGATGCTTTATACATTCTTGCCATGATGTTAGGGAAAGAGTTTCAAATCTAAGTACTTTCTGGTTCTCTTGAAATGCCACATTTGTAATATTCAAACCTATTCATGTCACCTTCTTATGGTGATGGTGATGATGAGCAGTAGATTTTCTCTCTTTTATAATATCAGTGTCTATGCAGTGTCACATGTTCATTTTAGAGGCTTTTATAATTACCAGGACTTGGAATAAGAAAGCCAGTTTGAGACACTAATATTTGTGGAAGAACTAAGTGACTCCAGTTTATAATTTTCCCATGACGAATGCTTTCTAAGAAAAGGAATATGTTTTGAATATGAACATAAACCAGTAAAAAAAAAAAAAAAAAAAAAAAAAGGAAAGGGAAGGAATCCTTTTAAAACAATCACCTAAGTGTTTTGAAAAAAAAAATAGCTTAGAGCAGTGGTTGGCAAACTGAAGCTCACAAGCCACATGTGGCTTTTTGGCCCCTTGAGTGTGGCTCTTCCACAAAATACCACGTGCAGGCGCGCGCCATTTAGAACAATTGAAACTTTGTGGCCCATGCACAGAAGTCGGTTTTTGGCTCTCAAAAGAAATTTCATTCATTGTACTGTTGATATTTGGCTCTGTTGACTAATGAGTTTGCGGACCACTGTCTCAAAGTCTTACAATCTCAAAATTAACTCTCAATATTCAAACTCTCAATCTGTTTGATTAAAAAAGTTTATTGAACTGTAAAATAAATACACTTCCATTAAATATTAAATAAATTATTTACAACATGAAAAAATACTTTTTCTCTCCATGCATCTTTATATACAGATATAAGACTTAGCATAAAAAGTGACAATTGAAAGTTTAAAACCATTAGTACAAGAACGTTTTGTTTTCTTATGATGTGCTGAAAAGAGGAACCAACTCATCACTCCTGGTTGTGACTTGGCAGTGACTCCAATCCCTGTTCAAAAATAAAATAAAGTGTTAGAAAGAAGCTCAGTTCCAACACAACTTTAAGAATATGTCAAAGAATCAGAATTTCTGTCAATTTTTATTTCTAGGATGTATTATGAAAAATGCTACGAGCGTTTTAGGACCAGACTATCACTTTGACTTGAATCCCTCTTTTACACCTCCTTTGGTTACATGCCTACTTAGGTAGAAGACTGCATATGCTTAAACCTGTTCCATCAAATTCTGCTTAATAAGAGGCAACAACAGTATCCAAATCTATGCAGTGGACATAGTTAAAAACAAAGGGTAAGTGGCTCGGTGTATTTATGTTATACAGTTAATTTAAGATAATTAGTAGAGGAGCATAATAATAGTAGCTACCAGTTAATAGGCAGCCACTGTGTGCCAGCACAGCATATTCCTTTACCTAAAATCATCTGGGACCTACTTGGGTGGGAGGGAGAAGAGGCTAAAAGGGGGAGAAATAGTGACGGAAAGAAACATGACTTGGGGTGGTAAGCATGCAATACAATATACAGATGCTGTGTTATAGAATTGTACAACTGAAACCTGTATGATTTTATTAACCAATGTCACCCTTAATAAATTCAATAAAAATAAAAAATAATAACAAATTGAAAAAGAAATCTCAGTTACACTAAAACACACACACACACACACAGAAATCCACCCTCATTCATGTTGGTAGTCTTAGCATCAGCACATTAAGCCCATACATTAATATGTTTTCATGCATAAGTACCTGAATATAGCACTGGCATGGATAATTACCCATTTCCTGAGTTTACTGAATTAGTTATGTAATAGGCTTGCAACATACCAATGTTAAATGTGGTATTTTCCCAAGCAAGCATCTAGAGTGTTAATTTAAAATGGAAATGCTGATTTAGTCAATTTGTGATTTGGCCTAAGAATATGCATATTTAATAAGCATCTCAAATCATTCTTAAACACATCAAAGGAAAAAATAAATAAATAAATGACTTAAGGGTGAGACATCTTTCCAAAATGTCTGAGGAAACGGAGTTCCTTCTTCTGACTGATTTTAAGTGTGTCTTTGAGCTCCTTGCCTCCCTCTTCCTCTAAGTTTGCTTCATTAGTGTTCACTTTGTTATCTATCAAATATTCCTCTCCATACTTTACCTTCTCCCTACCAACATGCTCAACTCTCTTCTTTGCAAAAAATTAAAAATAAAATCTCCAATATATACTCTAACTAAGCTCTCTCAAATTTGCACTCCCTTCACCCTTCCTACTCTGTTTCTTTAAAAGGATATTCAACCTGCTGTCTCCACCTCACACTTGTAATACAAGCACTCTGACTTTGCTCTCCATCATGTGAGCTCAACCTATCGTTTCAAACTAATCTCCTCCAACACGCATTTGAACTAGGCTTTGTCACACGTTTTCAAATGACCTAGTACATCTCACAGCATTAATCTTTTCCTTTCATAATTGCTTGTCCCAATCTGTCCTTTAAAGCTTACTCCAATGCCACCTGATATATCCATCCTTTCCTGCTCTGCAAATGCATCCTACCGGATTCCTTCTACCCCATTCATTGGAAATTCCTCATATCCCATTGTTTCCTTTTATTTTTTAAATTAAATTTATTGGGGTGACATTGGTTAAGAAAATTATATAGGTTTCAAGTGTACAATTCTATGATACATCATCTGTATATTGCATTGTGTGCCCACCACCCAAAGTCAAGTCTGTCACCATGTAATTGATCACCTTCCTTCCCACTGGAAACCACCATACCATTGTGTGCATCTATAAGTTTTTATTTTTTTCACTTGTTCATTTACTACTTTCAGTTTTATATTCCACATGAGTGAAGTCATATGGTTCTTGGCTTTTTCTGTCTTAGTTAGCTAGCTTAGTATGATATTCTCAGGATCCAAAGAAGATGTGGTCTATATATACAATGAAATCCTACTCAGCCATAAGAAAAGATGAAATATGGTCCTTTGCAATAATATTGGTTTCTTTTTCATGACACATAGTTTACTTAACCTAGTATTCTGATTCCTTACTCAATTTTCTACCTACTAAACACTAAGTTTGTTGATAAGAGCATCTATGTTTCCCTCATGTTTATATCCCTTATAATTAATACTAAGGACATAGTCTTTTCTCAATATTGAACCCCACCTCATGTTCAAATAATAACACTTTAATGTAGTCAATGTTCACAGTATATCCATAACTAAGAATACTTACTTTCCTCATTTTTCTTAACAGATGCCATATTTTTTTTCAAAATTATAGTATGTGATCTAATAGTACACTTTAAAATACAAACCTGTAATATCATCTTCTTTTATGCTATGATGTGTGCATTTCCATTTTCTTGTCGAAGTTTCTTTTGTTCTTCAGCTTCTCCTTCATATTCCCTGAAGTATCGCTTTCGAAGCCTTCAGAGAACAAAACATTCTACTATCATCAAAGTTTTATTTATCATATATTAACTTGGGTTTTCAAGAGTACAAGGAATTCCTTTTTGTGTATCTAATGTAGATCATCATACATTATACTCTACACCAAACCAAACCAACATGATAAAGTTTTTTCATGTTTTCCAAAGGATTATTAAATACTTCAACTTGAATAATTACAGGCTTAAATAATTACTTCAAAACATCTATAATTGGTAACTATTTTTTTTCTTTCTCTCCTTCTATGTCAAATAATAATGGTTTGTCTGAGAGTATCTTTCCTAAACACATCTGCATATCTAGTTGATGTACTAACAGATCAAAATCATTTCTAGGGTGTGCAAAACAAATTTAAACCACAGATCAAACTTATGTGCACCATAAAACTGTTTTGTTATGTGCCATTTTATCATTATCTGATCCGCATTTAAAATAATAGTAAACAATGGCAGAGATAACCCCTTGTTTCCTGAATAGCAAGAGTGGTGGATCATGTACACAATCCAGTTGTTAAAGTAATTTACCAAGACCTAAAATTAGAATAATGAGTCTATTGCTTTTCCCAAGCTCCAGTAGCACATGAGTCATCATAGAGCCATTCACACCCTCCCCCAGCTTCCTTAATTCACTGACTTCTGTTTGACAGACAATGCCATTTTGACAGATCCACCAGTATCTACAAGCTGGAACAGTCTAGTTCTAGCATTCATTGGTCATGAAGTGAAGTATGTGATCTGTTACTGTGAGCACAGAGAAGATATTGCAGGAGTGCACAAGTAATAGAATTGTCCCTGCTTCCTACGCCATACCTTAATTCCATATGGAGGAAATGTGTGTTTTTAATAACTAAGTTCCCATATTGCACTTGACCATAACAAAATACGTATAAACTCTATGTAAATTAGGATCATGCTACACAATTCCTAATTTGGAATTTTATATTCTAATAAAAGCAAAGTCATATTTTTTCTGGGCTCCTGTTTTGAAGCTCTTTGTGATTTTTAGTATCAAAGCAGTATCTCTGACAACCTACTTTGAACCAGGCCTTAGAGTCTGGGAAGCTTGCTTAAACTTAAGATACTCATAGTAGATACCAACACTCTGAAATTTGAAAGCAGTCTTGAGTAAAATATGACATGAAACAAAGTGATCAATTTTCAAGTTAAAAAAAATGTCTACATTTTGTGGAAAAGGCCTTTAGATATTAAATTTCCATGATGGCCAAAGTAACATAAATTTGGACCATAATCTGTGATCTTTGTCAATGTAGTATAAAGATATGACCAAAGATCACATGCCACCAATAGAAAAATGTATTTAAAATATGCTAGTATAATAAAAATATTGAAATTAACCTGGCATGATTTTATGAAAAATGTTTAAGTTATGCCATACTTACTGGATTATAACAGCAGCAGCAACAACAGCGAAGGTCACAGCTGAGACAAAGGCAGTTATGACTGCTAACGTAATTTTTGATAAGTCCCCATCAACCATGGTGTGAGTTTTCATGGACTTTTCCCCACACCGTTCACCAAAGTAATCCTGATGACATCTGTAAACAACACACATTTCAAAATTATAATCTCTAAAAACATTCTATATATTTTAGGCTTACTTTCCAGGTGATAGCCATTTAATTCTAATATTTTAAAAGTAAGGCACGCCTTATATTTGTACTTCAAATTATAAAACATACAGTGCTTTCGAGCCAAACATCTATTCGTAAAAGAACAAGTTGAGATTACTTTGGGTGTTATTTTAGGAAGACACACCTTTTCATTCTTTGTGCTCCTTTTATGACCAGCTGATGAGTTCAGTGATTGTTATGCAGCTAATACATTCCACTTTCGTTTCATGTACTAGCGGCTTTGGGGGGGAAGGAGGATAGAACAACATTCTGTGGAAAGAATCTGTAGGATATTTTTTACAAAGAGATTTTGTAAAATCTATGTTGTAAAATAATGTACCAGGGGTCAGTCAACTACAGCCCATGGGTAAAATCTGGCCATTTGTCAGGGTTTTTAAAGGGTACAAGCCAAAAAAAAATGGTTTTTACTTTTTATTTTATTTATTTTTTTAAATATATTTTTTATTGATTTTAGAGAGAAAGTGAGAGGGAGAGAGTGATAGAAACATCAATAATGAGAGTCATTGATTGGCTGCCTCCTGCACACCCCACACTGGGGATTAAGCCTGCAACCTGGGCATGTGCCCTGACCGGGAATCAAACCCATTACTTCCTGGTTCATAGATTGATGCTCAACCACTGAGCCATGCCAGCTAGGTGAGTGGTTTTTACATTTCTATTGATTATTTTTAATTCATTTTAGAGTGAGGAAGGGAGAGGGAGAGAGAGGGGGGCAGAGAGAAACAGAGAAAGAGAAACATCAATCTGAAAGAGAAACATTGATTAGTTACCTCCTGCATGCCCCCTATCAGGGATCTAGACTACAACCAGGGCATGTGCCCTGACTCAGAATCTAACCCTCGACCTTTTGGTGCACAGGAGGATGCCCAACAAAAAAGCCACACCTCTCAGGGCTGCCCAGTTACTTTTTAATTTCTCGTATAAGTACATACATAATTTTGACCCAGGAAGTCTAAAATATTTACAGTATGGTTCTTTAAGAAAAGATTTGCAGACTCTTGTTTCATACATTGGAAATGTGAAAATGGTTTTCTGCAGCTGGAAGTTTCAGACATGGTGTTAGAAATACATAATTCTATATAATTTAGGAAAACTTACTTGCATGTTACTGCTTTCAGATGCTCGATATATTTGCATTCTCCATGAATGCAGAAATTTTGAAATTTTGTATCACATGGATTTTTCTTTTTGTTTTTTCGATTTTTTCTATTTTTCTGTCCTTTTTTCTTTCTTTTGGGTTTATCTGTAGTATTTTCATTTTCTGTTCTGTTTTCCTTGGGTTTAACTACCTGTTCAACTAAAAAAAAGAAAAGATTTATTGTCAAGACTCTCTCTTCATTTTGAATATCATTTTGAAACATGATAGAAAGAAATCCTAATATTGAGAGCTCATGGGAATAACCACCATATTTGTCTCATTATTTAACGCAATTTCATACACAATAATAGGGCAAAGAGAATACATGCATTGTCTGGCACTTATAAATCTGAATCTCTTTGTTATTTACTCACTTAGAAACATATTTTGAATTTATTTGTATCATTATTGATGATATGAGTTATCTGTCCAAGAACAGTTTTCAAATTTCTAGTAAATACCAAATTATTGGTACGGACATCAATTAAATTAAATTCAAATAACAGTAGGATGTATTATTATCCAGATGCTATAGATGCGGACGCTGAAGTTGACATGCTGCTTGCAAATGGCAGTGCTGTGACTTTAAAGCCTGTCATTTCCCCACTCCATACGTTTTCTCTTGGAAAAGGTCAATGTCATTGATTAAAGTGGAACATGAGCATGTATGTAGCTTTTATTTATCCATATAAGCCTAGTGCTCACTATCATAATTGGGAATTAGAGTGCATTGCCTGAGGGTGGAAAAACCTGAAACTTATACATTAGAGATCATCAGTTTTCTCCAACTCCCAGATTACAATGGATATGTAATTAATTGATATCTTCCAGTGGGTTCATTTCTGTGGTCCAATCAATTTAAAAAAAAATAAAGAGTCCAGATATATTTGTTCTTGATGCTTCAGAGACTCATCTTAAGTCCCAGATCTACAGAAATGATTTTCATTGTCATAGTTATGCAGGGTATAGTTTGCCTACATGCTAAATATAGAGAAGAGAAGTTTTCATGTTATAGCTGTGTATTTTGTTGTACTAATCCCTGAAGAGATTTATCTGAGCAAGTACTAAGCAAAGCTCAATGACAAGAGGCAATTATCATAATGTCAATGTCATAATCCCATTAGTCATAATGGTCCTACAGTATCCACTAAATAGAAAACATTAGAAACATTAGGAAGGATATCAAGATAGACCCTAGTGATTAAAGAAACAACAAATAAATATTATAAATATTTCAGCAGGTTATTACAACAACATTAAGAATAGTCAAATTATGAGCTATGTTTAATAGGTAGCTATTCAATTTTTATACTGAAACTTTCCTCTGATAATAAAAAAGTACCACAAGTTAGAATAAGTTCTCTTATAGTCACATTTTAAATTACTATTATTGCATTTTATCAGACATGTTAAAAAGTTTAGACTGATGCAAATAGTTGCTATGCTGAATAACCCTTTGTATTTAATAGCCTTTCAAAGGAGTTAAACTAATATCTTCACTCTTATCACACCATGTACTGCAATTTTAACCACTAGCTATTTTCACCACTAAAAATTTATTTGACCATTTGAAATGTTAACTGGAAACATCTTTAAGAGAACAGTTTCTAGAATCTTAATGGTCTAATATAATTTCTGCAAAAATAAGAATTATAAATGGACCTCTTCCCACCATACATCAAAGTACAAGTTCCAAAGCAAGAGAGTATAGTGGAATTTTCAATAAAGCTTTCCCCACCTGTCACTTAAGTAGGTCACTGTCCCTATAGTATCACCTGTACTCTCTCACCTGTTCTGGGAGTCAGACAGAGAGGGAGAAGTCCAAGAAGCTAATGTCAATAAAGAAGGGACCTCATGCCCTGCCTTTACAGTGAATGAAACTAGGATATTTAGATCTGATTTACTGATGACCTTGTCTGCCCTCAAACTCTGAAGTAATATGAGGGTAATGAACAGTATCTCCTACTTAGATTCTCTCATTTTAGTAAATGTTCTTTTTATTAAAGCTAACAAAGAGCAGAAAACTATGACTCACTATTATTGAGCAGACAAATGGGATTTGGAGTTAAATTGTGATTTTTTTTAAATATATTTTATTGATTTTTTTTCTTTTTTTTTACAGAGAGGAAGAGAGAAGGATAGAGAGCTAGAAACAAGGAGAAAGAAAGAAACATCCATCAACTGCCTCTTGCTCACCTCCTAATGGGAATGTGCCCACAATCAAGGTACATGCCCTTGACCAAAATTGAACCTGGGACCATTCAGTCCACACACCTACATTCTATCCACTGAGCCAAACGAGTAAGGGCTAAATTCTGATTTTAGTGATGTAAAATCGATGCACATCTGTTCCATAATATTTCCAGAAGATGTTATTGTAATTACGTATTATAATTACTGATTCAACACCTAGTGCTTAAGGCTAGAATCCAATTGCTCCTTTCCCTTTCCTCTCGCTGTTCCCTTGTGCTAGAATGTACTTCTTTAGGGAAGAGTATTGGTAGGAGAAGAAACAGAAGCTGAGAAACAAAGTAGACAGAACTAGCAGGTGTCTATGTCTGTCTCTCAGAATAGGGTTTGTGAGGCACGGTGGGAAAGAGCATAGTATCTGGAATCAGAAAGATTGGAGTTCTCATTCTGGCTCATCTGCTTGCTAGCTAAGGAGAACACTGAACCTTTTCAAGCTTCAATGATCACATCTGTAAAATGATATCTCCTATTCATAGAGTTGTTGTAGAGATTAGACATAAAACATTAGAGACCTTAACATATAGGATTTGCCCTCATATAGCTCTTTCCATCTCCATTTGTGGCTTACCTAGCAGGCTGTCCAACAGCCAGACATACCATGAAGCCACTGGAAGAAGATTCAGGGAGTGGCTTTTCTTTGGAATTAGCTTTGCTCATACAAACACACACTGCATAGAATACATTTTTGCCTTATCCTCTACTCACCTCTGATTGAATCATCTACGATATAGCCAGATATTTGCCTCTCAATATCATACTCTTCTGCATAGTCATAGTCGATCCCCGAGGACAGTTCACTATCAGAAGGCACCTCACTCACAAGGAAAATCTCACTTGTTGAGGTGACCTCCAATTCATCAGCACTGCGGTCCCCAGAAAAGGGTTCCCCTTTGCCAGAGTAGGTGCCATTGCCAGCCAATCCAACAGCATAATGGGCTGTGGGAGAAAGAACAAGAGAAGAAAAGGTAAAGCAGAGTGTCTTTCTCACCAGTCAGCTGCTTTCAGGAGAAATGTTTATCTTCTGATATCAAAGCAGTTATTGCATATGTGCTATTGTAATTGCGTCACTCATGAAAGCAACTCCACGTTTTGCCAACAAGCAGATTCAGCTGTTCCAATTACAGAGCTGCTTTCATCAAGGCTTTCTTTTCCACAGTCTACATTAATTCCCACATAAAAAAAATACTGCCAAGTAGGCAAATTAATCTAATATACATAATTACTTAACAGGTATTGTCTAAATATTCCCATCTCTTCCCCTACCAAATGCATTGCTTGCTAGAATGCCACCTGCCCCATTATACCTAGAACCCTAGACAGGTTCTAGATTCGAGTATCAGATTTCCCTTAACACGTGCTCACATTTTCAAAAGCCAGTGTACATAAGATGTAAAAAAAAATAATAATATAAAAGGTAGCTACTAATGATTCATTGTGTCCCTTTTATTATTGTTGTTCTTCATTGAGAGAAAAATAAAATAAAATAACTGGGAACGAGGTAAGGTGCCCTGACTTTATCCTTTAGATGTCAAGAAAATACTGGTGCTTTAAACTTCAACCTGGGACGACGATAGGTGGTCCTCTAAGAAAGTAAGCACCAAATCGCTAGACAGAATTTAGACTAGACGCCGGGGTCCAGGCCTGAGCGACTCTGAGACCTGAGGAGGTAATGTCACCTCTCTGGGCTTCGCTTGGTCCCTCCACCTGTAAAGCGGAGGCTTTGGGTCACAGGATCTCTCAGGTGTCCTCGGCTGAACTTAAAAGAGTATATAGTCCGGGTTCTCCAGCAGCACCCTAGCCTCTCCCTGGGACCCCTGCCTGCTTTTCTCTTCCTCCCAGGGAGTAACCCTAGGGGGTGAGCTACTGGGAGTCCCTCCCTCGGGAGAGATGGGAACCCAGAGGGCAGTTTTGGAGAGGAGCTGCCCCCAAACTCCAGCGGCAGGCAGCGCTGGGATGTCCTCACCTGAGCCCAGGAGCAGGAGCGACAGCACCACGGGCGCCCGCGGCAGCAGCGCGGCTCTCATTGGTCCCTCGGCGCGGCGGTGGCGTCGCGGTCTCTGGGGCAACCCGGTCGGGAGCTGCGGACTGAAGCGGGAGGAGAAGGAGATGGAAGACCCGGGGGACCAGGCAGGGGGAGCGGCTGTGCTCGCCGGCCCGGCCGGGCTCGGGGCGCCGCACGCCGCCGCGCGGGGAAGCTCTGGCCTGCGGGTTCTCTGGGATCCGACCCGGGTGCTGGCACGAGGTGTGCGGCGTTACGGGAGGCGCGGCGCTCACCTGCGGCTTTATAGGGCGGGCGGGGACTCGGGCATCGCCTGTGTCGTGACGTCAAGGCCACCGCCGTGGGTGGAGGCGGCCGCCGCCCCAGAAGAGGTTACTACCCCAAAACCACACACGGAGGGAGGCACCCCGCCTACCTGGAGCGGCGGAAAGCCGCTGAGAGGAAATGGAAATGAAACCCCTAAGCCGCAAGCAGAAGGAACTTCAGATTTTCATAGTTGGAGGGCGCGAGTGGAGTCTGTGACCTAGGATCTGACCAAGTCCAAATTTCTCAAACTCTCTGAAAAAGTACAACCGCTTGTACTTCGGCTGGTTTTAATATTCAGCAGGGAGGGATTCATTGGAACAGAAGATGTAAAAGTGCTTGAAGACCGAAAGGGACTTAATGATCCATAGCCCTATGTCTTCTCCCCAGGATAAATTAAATCCAATAAATGACCGGAGAGCGCGCACCCATTTCTTTAGGTGGCCCAGGGCGCTCATCAAAATACATAGGTATTAACCATTTATTACCGCCAAACTGTATACATCTGAAATATTAAACCGACTCCACAACCTTTGGCTGGGTAAGTAGCATGTCCCTATTTCACCAGGAGGGCAAGTGCCAGCCTTTCAAAGCAAGGAGGACTTGACACACAGCTGGCCATGGCAGAAGCGAGATAAACTTAAATTCACATTCATCGGACCCTAAGATCTTTCTTGTCTGATAAAGGAATGTAGACTAAACTGATCTTTAAAAAGAGAGTTTCTGGAGAGAAGAAGAAAAACAGCACAAAGGAATAATCTCTACTGGTAGTTGATTGGCTTATGGATGAAGGGTGGTGCCCAAGACTGTACCCAGAGCCGCTTAATTTGACTAGCCTTGATGTAGAAACAACCGCAAAACTGGATTTTTCTTGACTTAAGAGAAACAAGCACTGCTCTAAGTGTTTCCATGTCCTGAAGATGCATATCTCTCCCCTGACCCTTCCAGTAAAGCAGGCTTTCTAGCAATGTGGTCACAGAGTAGGTGTCCTAATTCTGAGAAACTTTTAAAATGCTACTTTTAAATGGCATATCACACTGTGTAGGCTAAATAATACATTTAGCAGAATATTGTCATGACTCATACCTTCTCTCATATTCAGCATTTATTGAGAGCATATTTTATGAAATCCACCTGTGTTTTTTTAATGTAGGGATGGGGGGGGCAGTACAGAGGAAGATTAAATGATGACCAGCTCTCTGCTGTCCAGGAGTTCAATGTGCTGTGGGCCAGATAGACGAGTAATCCTGTTATATCAGATGATAAGGATCCAGAGTGCAATGGAAAAGAAGGATGAAGTTCAACTTTGGCCATGCGTGTCATGGGAAGCTTTGTAGAAAGATGGAGAGTGTGGCCCAATAGTTTTCCCAGCAGGAAATATAAATGGAAGGAATACCTGGTGACAAGGTGTGACTGAGAAGTGAAAATAAGACTAGAAAGATGGCACCACCCATTTGAGGGTAAAGCAGGGGCCTGCACTGTCACTTTTTTTTTTTTTTTTTTTTTTTGGCAGATGAGATTCAGAGCCTGCCCACAAATTTCAGAAGATGGTGGAGATTTTGTTTAGACTCCAGGCCATCAGCCTACACTTTTGCACCTTTCTGCTCTCCTAAATTTCCATTTCTTTTTAATTCTGTTCTTCCTCCCTTTCTTTTTATGGAGATCAAAGCATGTCTCTCAACAGAAATGTTTTACGTACTTTGAAGTAAAAGTTGGCTCTTTACATTGTAACTGGAAATTTAGAGGCTGATAATTTACATTTGTATTAACACTGCATCATAGGGCTACAATGGCTAGTGCTTAGTATGACCCTTAGATTCAATCCAATTGAATTTTCATATACAAATTCTTCCATATATTGAGTTACCTAATATGTGAAAAAATCAGATTCTTTAACTGAAAATAGGAATAAAAATATCTATCTGCTGCTAAGCAGATCAAATGAGATAAGATACATAAACAAGTAGCATAGATCCTAGCACTTGGTGAGTACTCAAGGAATGGTAACTATTATTAATAACCATGAATTATGATAGTTATATTAATCACATTAGAGAATTAAGAAACTCTTATAAATGGAGCTACTCACAGAGCAAGTGAAATAATCTCCTTCAGTATTTTCAAGCCATGCACTTTGAACATACTTCACATTAAGACTAACCATTTTGAACATTTTATGTGCATCATAGGGTAACTTAGAACATCATAATCGAATCACAATGGCATTATTGCTTGATGACTTGTGGCATTCTGGAATATATGAATGAGAAGGACACCAACCCCATGTAAGTGTGGGATTCTTTACATTCTGCATATTAAGCTCAGACAAAGAGGAACAATTTCAATAAATTCAAGTAGAAAAGCAATTTTTCTTTATCCTGATAAATTGATGAGGTTAAGGGCAGTCCTAAAAGTAAATGCTCCCAGTCAACCACTCATCTTGGTGCCTAGTGTCTGGATCCTGATATTTTATACATATAGTGGAAACAAACTCACTTTGACTATGCCAAAAGTGAGTTTGGTTATGCTACATAACCAAAGTATAATGATGTGTTTGTTCATATAATTGATCATAATTGACCCGAGATCAGGGGAAGGTGACGCTCCCATTACACGTTTGCTGCCATCTCTGCAGGCAGCACAAGCCTCGGCCTGCCCTGGTTACCTAACCCTTGGCCATCCCTGCGGGCTGGGCAGTGGCCATCTGAGGCTTGCCTGTGCCTTGAGCTGGCCCTGGGTAGCTGGGGGGCTGAGGGGATTGGAGGTCTCTGGAGGCAGGTGTGCAGAGCTGTCAGGCCTGCCTGAGAATGGGCCCAACCTTGCCACACACCCGTTGTCCTAGCAGGGTTGAGGGGACTGGGCACTGCTATCTTGTGCCTGTGGGTGCTGCCATCTTTGAGGGCAGGATAGTCAATTAGCATATTCCCTTCTTATTGGCTGTGGTCACTGCCATCTTTGTGATGGTGTGAGAGTCAATTAGCATAGTCCCTCTTTATTAGATAGGATACATGAACCCCAAACTAAAATTAAGAAATTTTCTAATGTATAAGTAATGTTTCCTATATTATTTGCAAATGCTTTAGTTCAGTTTAGATATCTATAATTTTTGTTTTTTTCACCTTGTATTTTATCCATGCTAAAGAATGTATGTATGATTTATAGTTCCTTCATAAAGAAGTTTTTTAAATATATATATATATATATATATATATATATATATACTATTGATTTTTTTACAGAGAGGAAGGGATAGAGAGTTAGAAACATTGATGAGAGAGAAACATCGATAAGCTGCCTCCTGCCTGCCCCCTACTAGGGATGTGCCCGCAACCAAGGTATGCCCTTGACCAGAATCAAACCTGGAACCTTTCAGTCCATAGGCCGATGCTCTATCCACTGAACCAAACCAGTTTTGGCTATAAAGAGGTTTATATGAATTAGATTGTTGGGTACCTTGACATACTAGTAAAATAAAATAATTTGCTCTTTATAGCCTTCACATGATTGGCTTTTGCAGACCAAGAACTAAACAAATGGGGCTGAAAGTGGTGGATGGTTTGATAGGATGGAAACACACAAAAATGAATCATCTGGGTAGTCAATTTACTCATCAAGCATATTTGGAGAACTAGACAATCTAGACAGTAGGTCCCTATTTTTAAGGACCTTGAATTCTATTAAGGAGATACACATAATAAACAAGGCACAACACAGAAAATAATTTTTAGTAGTAAGAAGTGCTAGAAAATAAAATATGAGCTCTAGCTGGTTTGTCTCAGTGGATAGAGCATCAGCCTGTGGACTGAAGGGTCCCAGTTTTGATTCTCAAGGCACATGCCTGGGTTCAGGCTTCATCCCAGTAGGGGCCATGCAGGAGGCAGCTGATCAATGATTCTCTCTCATCATCAATGTTTCTATCTCTCTTTCCCTCTTCCTTCCTCTCTGAAATGAAGAAAGAATATATTAAAAAAAAGAAAATATAAGATATAGAGGACTTGGGAGGATGGAAAAAATTAATAAAAAGAAATACAAGATAGTCCCTATACTTAAGTAATCCCGAGGATAAACAGATGGCAGGATAAACAGAGGATTATCCTATTGAATAATAATGACAATTTGGAAGAGCATAGATATACATAGAGAGGAATGAGGGTAGAGATAGAGAAGAATGGGGGATGCTAAATAGACAGAAGCCTTGAATTGGGCCTCAACAATGTGGAAGAATTTAGTGAAGACCCGTTCGGTTCAGTGGATAGAGTGTCAGCCTGCGAACTGAAGGGTTCTGGGTTTAATTCCAGTCGGGGGCATGTACCTTGGTTGTGGGCACATCCCCAGAGAGGGGTGTGCATGAGGCAGCTTATCAATGTTTTTAGCTCTCTGTCCCTCTCCCTTCCTCTCTGTAAAATATCAATAAAATATATTTTTTTAAATGTAGAAGAATTTAGATTATAGAATTCCTTTCACTAATTGTTTCTCAAATACTTCTGTTAGCATGGCTAGACAAGAGATCTCTTTCGCTTACCGAAGGAAGGAAAACTAATTGAATCACCTGAGAACATTTTCAAAATGTTCACTCTATTCTCCTCGCTTGATTCAGTAGGTTTGGGTATGGGGTCCAGGTATATATATTTTAAACTTTCAAGAAAATTCTGATGTGTACCTCTAATTAAAATTTTCTTCACTAAGAGATGCAAAGATGAAAAAAAGTCAAGGTATGTTCAGAGATATTATAAACGGGTAGTACTATTCATTCATATAAATCAGTGGTTCTCCACCTTTCCAATGCCGCGACCCTTTGATACAGTTCCTCATGTTGTGGTGACCATGTTGAGGAACTGTATCAAAGGGTCGCGGCATTGGGAAGGTGGAGAACCACTGATATAGATGGAAGTTTTATTGGAAATGTGAAAGATGGAAAAATGAATTTCAAAAGAAAGCATGTGAGTTAGTGTGTTGCAAACACTTATTTTACCTCCAAGAAACTCATGTTACAAATGGACTCAAATGCTACTTCTTTAAAGTAGCGTACTAAAAAGATGTCTGACGGGAAAAAAGTCACTTTTTACTAAGTCCGTTAGAAACCAATTTATTGCATAAATGAAATCAGAACAACACTGAATTAATATGGAGGCTCCCTAACTGTTTTCACGAGAAAATACCAAGAAACAAGATGTCTGCAACCATCAGACACTAAAATAGGAACCATGTCAAATTTTAGTGTGCTATTAATTCTTCATAAATTTAGGATTTCAGGATAAGATTTGGCATTTTAGTATTTCAGAAAAATAATATATCAAAGTTAGGTGGTTGAAGTAGAGCCCTATGAAAGGTTTTTACTATTTATAGTAATTAAATAATTATATCATTGATTTTGAAATTATGTTCAGGCAACCTTTTGTATGGACTTAACCGTTCTTTAATCTATTTTTACTTTCCTTATTGTTTTGCATTTTATTTTATATTTCATCACTCATTATCACATATTCGAATATTGTATGATGACCATTTGCTGAGTTGCTTAACTTTTAAGTAACTTTTGTTACTTAACAATGGATATCATATGCATTTCTCTAAGAATTATATGATTCTATTAATGGTCCATATTTGATATATTTCTATTATGAGTTTAATGTCTAAATATTCATTCATTTTTACCCAAGCTAGAATTATTTATAGATTTTATTGTGTTTCCTCATGTGAACAGTAGGTTTTTATTTCCAAGTTTAGTGACAGTAACAGTTTTTTAAATATTAGTGAATAAATTACTAATTTTTTTGTAGAGACCACTCCTGTACAGTCTTTCATATGCAGGGACAGGTTAAGCCAGAAAGAAACTGTTAGGCCAGTAGGGCAATGCAATCCTTAATGCCATTTTGTAAGGTTCCCAACACAGGAGATTCAAAGATCAGGAAAAACTCGCTGGGCACCAGGAATCAGACCATATAAGGAATGGAAACTGTCCTGAAAGCACCTGAATGATCGCACACCTATACATTCCATCCCCATCCCAAACCCATCCATCAGTTCAGCCCCCAAACCCTCTGATGACAAGTTTCACACCAATGACTGCATGTAAGGATGAAACCCCAGCTTCTGGGTGCTGTATTCATTGACCCCTTTAACATCCCCTTGGCTGGGTGCTGTGCAGTTCTTCCATTTTGGTTTCCCTTCCCCTATCTATACTAATAAAAGCCTAGGTGGCGGCTTGCCCTTGTGTCATCACAAGATGGCTGCCCCCATATTGTCACAAAATGGCCACTACAAGATGGACATCCCTACATCGTCACAAGATGGCTGGCAAGGGAGGGAAGTTGTGGGCAATTGAACCAGCAGGGGAGCAGGTAGGTGTCAAACAGGCTGGCAGGAGAGTGGTTAGGGGGTGATAAGGCTGGGAGGCAGGTGAGTGATTAGGGGCCAGCAGTCCCTGTGAGAGGGATGTCTGACTGTTGGTTTATCCCTGATGTGGGATTGGGCCTAAGCCAACAGTCAGACATCCCCTGAGGGATCCTAGATTGGAATGAGTGTAGGCTGGGCTGAGGGATACCTCCCCAGTGCACAAATTTTGTACACCGGGTCTCTAAATAAATTCAGTTTTTCTTTAACCACTGTTTGATGGCTATTTAGCCTACCCATGTGCACCATCCACTTAAACTTTTCAGAAACTAGTCTTTGTATATCATATATTTCCCAAACCTTTCTGAATGTACGAGCTGAAATTTCATGGCCAGAAAGTATTTTTAATTAATATGCATATACATATTTACAGGTGCAGAAACATTTTGAAAGCATGTATAAGTGTTGATAATGTTTACCATTAGTTGAGGATCTCTGTACAAAGATCATGTGTTACATTTTTTTTTCTTTTTTTAGTTAAAAATCCAATGTAGAGCCGAAACGAGTTTGGCTCAG
>PVJN01007237.1:0-70852 GCA_004026805.1 Lasiurus borealis | reverse complement strand
AGGCTTGTGCCCCAACTCACCGGCCAGGAGGGCACGGGCAGGGGCCCAGAGCAGCAGCAGCAAGAAAGGGGCCGGGAGCCGGGGGTCCCGGGGCCGGGGCCTGGCCAGCGCCATGGCAGCACGCTCTGCTCCGCAGCTATGGGAACCGGCGGCCGGGCTGGCTCCGTACCCCCTCTCCCTCCAACCAGCACTAATGCTGTGGACAGAGGCCCGGCCCTCCCTCCCTCCCTCCCTCGCTCCCGCCTCCTCCCCCAGCCAGGCCCTCCCAGGCTGCTCCTCCTCGAGGAGGGGTCTGGAGGAGGGGTCTGACCCACCCAGTCTGCCAGGCCCAGGGCTCCCGCCAGGAGTCAGGGGCCCCTGTGGGTCTGACCTCACCTCACTGCCCTGCACTCTCTCCCTCCTGCCCCCCAGCCCCTTTCTCCTCCCACCTCTCAGGCTGTGCTGCCTCTGCCTCCTCAGAGAAAGTTCTGTTTTGTGGGGAGAGGCCAGCTAGTCCCCAGGTATCCCACCCTGCTGGTCCACCCCAGCACCTCCCGGCCTGGCCCCCTCCCCAGCCCAGGCCTGACCCCAGCCATCATCCAACCCAGCTCCCACCTGAGCCAGGGACCCCACCCTGCTGCCTGGCACCCCTCTCCCTCCCCACATTCAGTCCCCCACCGGCTCCGGGAACAGTTTCTTCTCGGCGTCTCTTGGTCCCACTCCTGCCACACATGGCCCCTGTCACTGTGGCCCTCAGGAGAAGGCCCCTGACTCCCTCCACTCTCCCCACCCTCACGGCCCGCCATTTCTCCCCTTTGGCCCAGACCAATGGTCGGCAAGCTCATTCGTCCACAGAGCCAAGTATCAACAGTAACAGCGACTGACATTTCTTTTGAGCGCCGAATTTTTTAAACTTAAACTTATTCTAACTCCACTTCTTCAAAGTAGACTTGCCCAGGCCGTGGTATTTTGTGGAAGGGCCACACTCCAGAGGCCAAAGAGCCGCATGTGGTTCTCGAGCCACGGTTTGCCGACTCCTGGCCTAGATCTCCTCCTTTATTGGCAGCTCCAGACACCTCACCATAATCCGAGGCAGCCCTTCTGCAGGTGGCAGCACTAACTAAGCAAGCCTTCCTCTCCCGGGAAGTCCTCCTGGTCTCACCTCGCTGTCCCCTGCGGCGCTTCTCCTGCTGCACTTGGTGTTGCTGGCGGAGGAGAGGGGTTCTTCAGGGGCCCTGCACCCAGGAAGCCAGGTCATCACAAAGGCGCTGCAGCATAAAAACAGCCCCCAACCCCATTGTCCCACTGCCCTAGGCTCTGGGGGAGGGAGAATCCCTGGCTGCAGGGACTTCTGACCCAAACCCCTGTCCCCGGCCAGTGCCCCCCCAGTGGGCCCAGTTCCGTGACCACAGACTCAGCCCCCAGACCCTGTGCTGGGCTCTGCCATGTGCCCCTGACATCTGGGGGTTCCGGTGATTAGTCAGACCTGACCTGTGAAGGAGGCTCCTCTCGAGCTGCTCTAGGGGGATGGGCAGTGGCCCCTGGAAGGGCAGGGCAGGGAGCAGGTGAGTCACACAGGGCAGGGCCTGGGGCCACCCTGGGCCACCCAGCCAAGTGCTCAGGGAGGGAACCACAGGCCTGCGTTTGTCCACATCCCTGCCCATCTCCAGCCCGGAGCCTTGCTCCCTCTGAGGCGGGGGTTCCTCCTTGGGTCTCGGGGTCCCTGGAACTCTTCTCCTCAATCATGTTTAACTTCCGGCCTCTCGGGTGCACCAGGAGCTTCTCCCCTCCCGCCTGTGGAAGCCCCTCTTCACCCTGTGGAAAAGCACCGGCCTCGCAGACAGATCCAGGTTTGAGCCCAATTCCACCACCGATGGTAGAGCGACCTCAGCCAGGACTTCCTTCCCTGGGCCTCGGTTTCCCCATCTGTAAAATGGGAGCGATAATGGTTTCCACCATGGAAGGCTTTACAGTAGTCCTTATCAGTGCATTTGTTTTCTGCAGGTCCAGTTATCTGGGGTCAGAAACATTAAATGGGAAATTGGAGAAATGAAAGAATTCGTAAGTGTTAAGCCGCATGCTGTTCTGAGTACCTCGCTTCATCTCATCACGGAGGCATTGCATCATCTCACATCATCACGGGAAGAAGGTGAGTACAGAACAGAAGATATTTGAGAGACACACATTTGCATGACTTATTACAGTGCTAGAGGCCTGATGCACGGGATTCATCACTGGTGGGGAGTGGCCTGTGGGGAACAGCCTGCTGTGGGAGCATCGCTCATCCTGTCAGCCGATGGCACTCCCACTGTGGGAGCATCTGCCCCCTCATGGTCAGTGCATGTCATAGCGACTGGTCAACTGGTCGTTCTGGTTGTTCCGCCATTTGGTCGCTGGGCTTTTATTATATAGGATATTCTAATTGTTTTGTGTTATTAGTAGTATTGTTGCTAATCACTTATGGTGCCTAATTTAAAAATTAGACGTTATCATAGGTCTGTCAGTAGAGGAAAAACATGGTTTACTAGTATATAGGGTTGGGTACCATCTGCGGTTTCAGGCATCCAGGGGATCTTGTACATAGCCCTGTGGACAAGGGGGACTGCTGTAGAGATCGGAAGTGGCAGTGCAAGTTCTCTTTGTTCTGCTTCTCAGAGGTTCCCACGAGATCCAGGCAATCGTGGAGTGGGGGGACAGGAGGGCAGAGTCTAGATATGCAGACAAACGCTGGAGTTTTTATAGCGCCAGGTCCAGCCCATCCAAACCTCACCCCTCAGCCACTGTCCTGCGGCTGCCCTGCGCCACCTGGTGGCAAATGTGGGACCACCTTCAACCCTGACTTGATGGGGTCTCTCAGAGGCTTCCACACCCGTCCAGGCTTCTCTTCCCTCCGACTTTCCGGAGGGTCCCTAGCTCTCTTTCTTCTCACAGTGTTGGGGGGTTTCAGGATCTGCTCCCAGCCCCCTGCCCTTCTCACACGTCCCTCCGTGGGTGAGCACATCCACACCCAGGCTCTCTCATGAGCTCTGCACCAGTGATTCTTAACCCCGTTCCAGTTCCCTCTCGGCAACGAATGTCTTGTGTCATGCGTTGTTACCCCGAAATGAAATGACATACATATGCGTATAATTCGCAAAAGAAATCCATCCGAATGCTCTAACTAAAATATCAGAGCAGCCGAGACCAGTTTGGCTCAGTGGATAGAGCGTCGGCTTGCGGACTGAAGGGTCCCGGGTTTGATTCCGGTCGGGACATGTATCTTGCTTGCGGGCACATCTCCACTGTGGGGCGTGCAGGAGGCGGCTGATCGATGTCTCTCTCTCATCGATGTTTCTGACTTTCTATCTCTCTCCCTTCCTCTCTGTAAAAAATCAAAACATATTTAAAAAATATATATATATCAGAGCAGCCCGGCAGGCGTGGCTCAGTGGTTGAGCGTCAACTTATGAACCAGGAGTTCACAGTTTAATTCCTGGTCAAGGGCACATGCTAGGGTTGCAGGCTCCATCCCCAGTGGCGGAGAGAGGGAGGATATGCAGGAGACAGCAGATCAATTATTCTTTCTTATAACTGATGTTTCTCTCTCTCTCTTCCTGTCTGAAATCAATAAAAAATATCTTTTAAAAATAAAAAATAAATAAAACGTCAGAACAAGTCATTGTAGGATAGTGGTAAAGTATACAAATCCTGGTTTGTATACTTCCCTGCTGTGTGATCTTGAGTAAGTCGCTTAACCTCTCTGTGCTTGAGTTAGCTCCCTAGAAAAAACAAGATTTTTATTGCATAGAGTTGTTATGAGGATTAAACAAGTAATTTTTCACGAAGCACTTAGAATGGTGACTGGCACATGCCAGGAGCCAAGTGAGTTTTGGTTAAACTAATAACGGAAGTAATTAAAGATGATATGCATTTCAAGTAATAAAAACTTTTATTGACTCCACTAGAAGACACTAACATAACAAGAGGCTTGCGCCTCCCCATAAAAGCCCCCTTGAATGCAGCAGCCACAATGCAGACTGATAAAGAGAACATCAAGCAGAAACGGGTTTGGCTCAGTGGATAGAGCGTCAGCCTGGGGACTGAAAGGTCCTGGGTTCGATTCCCGTCAAGGGCATGTACCTTGGTTTCGGGCACATCCCCAGTAGGGGGCGTGCAGGAGGCGGCTGATCGATGTCTCTCTCTCATCGATGTTTCTGGCTCTCTGTCCCTCTCCCTTCCTCTCTGTAAAAAATCAAAATATATTTAAAAAAAGAGAGAGAGAGAACATCAAGTCGGCAACTCAAATAGTACAAGTAGCGTTGACATTACATATGTAATTTCTCGGTATGGTGACAACGCTGGGTAAGCTTCTGAACAGGAGAAAGGGCAACCTTCCTCCAATTTACAGGGATGTTACATTTCCAGCACATTCAGCGAACATTAAAATTCAGAGCATTCGTGCAAAAATGGGCTCAGCTCAGACACTTACAAACAGGTCTTTCTTCCTGTCCACACTTCAGGGACTGTCTGCACGTCGGAGGCTGTCCAGCATCCCGGGCCCCACCCACGAAATGCCAGCGGAGCCCCCTCCACCCAGTCATCCTGAAAGCACCCCCAATGCCCAAAAGTTCCTCTGGGTTCCACACCCGCTGCCAGAGGGACTTTTCCAAATCCCAGATTGTGCCTCCTGCTGTTAACTCCTAGTTACTGTCAAGAAAGGCCAAAATCCTGAGCCTGGTGCCTAGAGTCCACAGCCCCCTGCTTCCTCCCCCTTCCTCTGAGCAAATCTACACCAGCACACCATGCACTCCTCTGTCCCTTACACACTCAGGGCACATAGCAGGTGAGTGATTAATGCACACGAGGACCCTTCAGCCCTGGCCCAGGGGATCTCACATCTGCTAGAAAGAACTTTTCTGGGAGCTGCTCCCACAGTATCTGCTGGGGTCCCAAGGTCAGAGAGGTCAGCTGCCAGGTGGCAGTTTCCCACAGGAGGTGGGGCCTTGGAGTGTGAATAGGAGTTTTCCAGGTAGATGGGGGCAGAAGGCAACCTGGCTGCAGACCCGGTGTGGGCAGCGGTCAGGTGTGAGTGAGGGCAGGTGCTTCCACGACTGCAGACGGGTGAGTACCACCTGAGGGCAGGATTGGAGGGGCTGTGATCAGAGGTGAGGCTGGTGCGTCAGCGGAGGACAGCTTGTGTGGAGCTTGTAAGGTGCCCAGGGAATTGGGCTTTGTCCTGGGGCACTGGGGAGCCATGGAAGGTGTTAAAGAGAGGGTGACGCAGTCAGGTTGCATGTGGCAGAGTTCCTTCTGGGAGGAAGGTGCACTGCATGAGGGCAGGAATAGAAGGATGCCAGGGAAAGGTCTCAGGTCTGAATTAGGGCAGAGGAGGGTGAAGAGCGGGCTGGGAATTTGTGGGGCAGAAACAGCAGAACTTGGTGTCTGCTGAGGAGAATGGGAACGGGTGATGGTCAGATGGCTTAGGGAGGGTGGTCCAGACCAACCCAGTCTTTTGCAGCATGAAGGACAGGCTGCAGGCCTCTCTGGGGACACTAGAGGGAGCTCCAGGATAGGTTAGCTCTCCTCTCCCACCTGCTGCCAGTCTCCATCCGCTCCTGGAGAGTAATGGGACCCGCCCTGTGGCTCAGACGTGGGCTCTGCCAGGGTTTCTGCCAGGGCCCTGACCAAGTCCAGGGGCTCACCCTTCAGCCACTGGGTTTGTGGGACGAGGGGAGGAGTATTTCTTTGAGCTGGGAGTAGATGGGGCAGAGGGGAGGGGTTACAGGCAAGCAGAACTGACATCCTAACCTGCGTCACCCTGCTCTGTGCCCTCAACCCTCTTGGGAAGAAGGGGAGCAACCCAACCAGGGTCACACCACTGTCAGCGGCAACACCCACCCCACCCAGAAGTGGACCAGGGCTCCCCAAGTGAGCGTGGCCAGCAGACAGATGGGAGAGTACAAGCCAGCTTCCCAACTCCACCGCCCATCCTACAAAACTTAAGGGGGGAGCTGCCGTGAGTCACCCCACCCGTGGGGAAGGCGGTATTCCACACACACGGGCACCCACAGGCCTGCAGGCAGGTTTGGGGAATGGCCGAGCGCAGGGGGCAGGGCTGGCCTGCGGCTGGGAGGTGGTGCCGGATGCCCCAGCAGCAGAGGGGGCCCTGGCAGGCCTCCTGCGGGCAAGGCCTGCAGAGCTTGGCATTTGTGAAGGAACTCCAGCCGCACAGAGGAAGGTGGAGGGATCACGGTGTTTGGAAAGGACTGGCCTCTCGACTTGAGTCTAAATGGCACCGTCTCTTAAATTTTTAAACGAAAAATGAATAACGAATGCAGACACTGAAACAGGAAATCCATTTCCTTTTAAATCTGGCGGAAAGAGCAAATCCGAGCCCAAAATACTGCCGGCAGGATTTTAATAACCTGCAGCAAAGCAGGCCACAGAGCCATCCCGCTCACTGCGAGCCGCCTCTGCAGCTGAGCCAGGACGCTGGCATCGAGGGCCCCTGTGAACAGCCGTCTTTACTGCCGCCTGGGGAGACCGGGGCTCAGCTAGCGGCGGACTCACTCCAGGTCGTGGCAAAGCGGCAACTGGGACAGGCCCCTGACTCCCAGGCGTGGGCCTCTCTGTGTATACTCTGCACACACCCCACACATCATGTATTCTCCACACCATACACATACACCACACACATTCTACACATCACACATTACATATCACAACCCACATGCATACATACACAACACAGACCACACATGCCACGCATCATATACTATACACACACACCACACACACACTACACACATGCACTACATCTTACAACACACATACATATCTGCACAATACAGATCACACATCATATTCTGTACACACCATACACACACATCATGTACACACACCACACAAATGCTTTCCAAACTCAGGTACACAAATACCTGTATACACACAAGATTCCCCAGATGCACAGATCAGCTAATATACACATACATGTGCCTGGAAAGAGGTATGCAAGCAGCCACACGATGCCTGCCTCCCGGAGCACCTAACATATACACAAAAGTATTCACATGCACAGGGACTCTCTCTCTCTCTCACACACACACACACAAACACACACACACACACATACACACACAAATGTGATGGCTCCAAATCTCAACACTCCTATCCATACACCTACACAGGACACACACAGGTGCCAATGCCTACAGATATGTGCAAGTTTCAAAATGCCCCTCAATACATGTCTCCAACACAGCACTCCCCCACCTATGGACACAGACAGGTGCAGCGCACCTCACAGCCTGTGAGGCCCAGGAGACTGGGAATTGGAGCCGGGCAAAGTGCTGCCTCTTTTTGGGGGTGGAGGGCACCTCGCCCGCCCTATGGGAGGGCCAGGGCTGAGTCCTAGCCAGGGCTGTGCAGCTCAGAGGGGCCAGCGGCTCAGCCCCCACACTCTCCTTGCCCCGAGGAGCAGAGTCTGGGTGAGCAGGCACACGCAGGGCTGAGCGGCTGCATTGCCCACTGTGACAGGGGCCGTGAGGCCTCCGAGAGGCCTGGAGCTGGGGCACAGTGAGCATCGCACGTCCCTCTCTGAACCTCGTTTCCTCATCTCAGAAAGAGGGACCGTGATCTCCTGGACCACCTGTTGTCTTTGTTTTTAGAACCAAGTTCAGTAGTAGAGGGAGGGTGGCAGGGAACGTTTTAGTAAAAGCAGAAGCAGGTGTTTGTTTATTAGGCACCTGCTGTGTGCTAGCTCCATGAGATGGGAAAGTGGAGAAGTGCACAGGCCCTGGGGTTGGAGAGGCCTGGCTGGATTCAGATCCCTGCTTGGCCAGGACTTGCTGTGTGAGCTTGAACAGGTCACTTAACCTCTCTGAGCTTCTACTTTCTCATCTGTAGCATAGGGGTAGTACCCTCTAGACATGAGTGCTGTGGGGTAATGGTAAAGTTCTTAGAGCGAGACCTGCCACAAAGCAGATACTCAATTAAGTCAGTTCCTGGTATTATTTATAAGCGTTTGTTTATCCATTCAACCAACCCTTACTGAGCACCGACTCTGAGCCAGGCGTGATTCTAAGCACCCTCCAAATTCTGAGCCATTTAATCCTTCTGACAACTCTGATACTATCCCTGTTTTCCAGCCGAGGAAACTGAGGCATAGAGATGTCTTTTGCTTATTCAGGGTCCGAAAGCTGGTCAGAGGCAGAGCTGGAATTGAAACCAGGTCCCTGGGCCTCCCTTAATCCAGTTGCAAGACGTGCACGTCCCGCTGATGGCTCAGAGTCCTCCTCCTCTCTCCCCAGCAGCAGTCCTGTTAAATAAATTAGCCGGTAACGGTTTCTAATTCCCAGACTTGGTTGCAAATAAATTATTCACGTTGTAAGGCCTGCAAACCACCGGCTGGGCCTCATTACCCAAGAAGACTCACCGCCCACGAGATGCCACACCCTCCCCTGAGCATGGGTCCTGGCGGGCTCACCGGCGGCCGGCAGAGCTGGCAGGCGCCGGAGCCCAGCTGCAGGAGCCCAGAGAGGGGCTTTCCTCCTCCCCTCCCCGGTCTTCCCTTTCTAGCAAGCTCCCAGCCCAGCCCGGTGTTGTCAGGGGAACATAAATTCTGGACCCAGCCCGTCCTGGATCCCAGTCCTGGCTCTGCCCTGAACAGCTGTGTGACCTCAGGCAGGTGGTCTGCCCTCTCTGAGCCTCTGGGGGAGGCTGACTATCTGGCTTCCACAGTGCGTTCTGTCTGTTCTCCCTCCATGTGTGGGATGAGGCTTCCGCTGCCCAGCCAGGCCCCGTGCTGGGAGCTGGGGACAGCGATCCGGTCCTGTGGGGCTTGCAGTCGCCATGGCTCCTCTGGTCCAGATGCACAGGGTTTGGGGGCTGTGCCTGTTTAATATGTGGCTCCTCTACCAGCCTGGACCCGCCACAAGGGAAGGCTCTGCCCACCCGGCTCCCGCACTCAGCCCGGACCGGTAATGGGGGTGCTTGTCGCACAGCTGTGAACGGGCGAATGGATGGAGGGAAGGAAGGGGGCGTTCCTCAGCCCGGCCTGCCACCTCTCATAGTCCAGGAGCCCTCAGGGGCGGGAGGTGACCCAGCGATCAGGGGAAGGTGACGCCCCATCACACCTCTGCTGCTGCCACTGCCAGCAGCACAAGCCTTGGCCGGCCCTGCTTACCTAAGCCTCAGGCAGCCCTGGCCACTGGGCAGCCACCACCCGAGGCTTGCCTGGGCCTCAGGCCCGCCCTGGGAGGTTGGGGGGCTGAGGGAAGTGGGGGACTCTGGAGGCAGGCACACAGAGCAGCTGGGCCCGCCTGCCACTCGGCAGGGCTGAAGGGACAGAGTGCCGCCATCTTGTGGCTGTGGGCGCCGCTCTCTTTGAGGGTGTAATAGTTATTTAGCATATTCCCTCCTTATTGGCTGTGGGTGATGCCATCTTTGTGACAGCATGAGGGTCAATTAACATATTCCCTATTTGTTGGATAGGATTTGTATGTGTCCCCTCCCCCAGATTCATATGTTGGAATGAGACCCTGACTGGGCGGATATTTGGAGGTGGGGCCTCTGAGGCGACTCGGTCATAGAGTGGCGCCCTCCTGAATGGAAGGAGTGCCCTTATGCAGAGGCCCCAGAGAGCTCCCTGCCCTTCTGCCCTGTGAGGTTATGGCCAAAAGACGCTGTCTGTGAGCCAGGATGCAGACACCGCGTCTGCCAGCACCTCGGTCTGGCCTTTCCCGCCTCCAGAACTGTGAGAGAGACATCCCTGCATCCACAAGCCACCCAGACGGTGGCATTTTATTATGGCTGCCCAGACAGACTGAGCAGCCACTTTCCCCACTGCTTCCTGCTTCACCCTTCCTTCCCTCCATCCATCCACCCGTTCACAGCTGTGCGACGAGCACCCCCATTACCGGTCCGGGCTGAGTGCGGGAGCCGGGTGGGCAGAGCCTTCCCTTGTGGCGGGTCCAGGCTGGTAGAGGAGCCACATATTAAACAGGCACAGCCCCCAAACCCAGTGCATCCCCGCTGTGCTGAGTGCTGGGAAGACGCAGCCGGGAGGCGGTGAGTGGGTGTAACAAGGATGGTCCCTCTCGGGAGTGTTCTCTGAGCCCCAGGGAGCCGGTGGGCAGGAAACCTGCCGAGCTGGTCCCTGGGCTCCACCTCAGGGGGCAGAAGCTGCGAGAAAAGCGGGAATCGTGCCCCCGCTGAGCCCATTGGCTAGTGAGACTACAGGCAGCCCCCCTGACCCCTCCAGCCATGGAGCCCTGGGGGCGTGGCCGCAGCAGGGAGCCAGTCAGGCGGCGAGGGGGGGGTCATTGAAAATCTGAGCCCAGCTTTGCTTGGTGAACCATCCCACTGAGACCAAAGCCTCCAAGAACCAGCAGAGCTCCAGGAGGCACACGAGGGCTTTTCTGGAGGAGGGAGCAGCGAGAGCGAACGTGGGGAGGTGGGAGCAGCAGGCCGGCAGGGAAGGTGGAGCAAGCGGAGAGGAGGAAGGAGAAACTGGCCCTAGGGAATTGCATAGCACCCGGTGTGGGGAGGAGGAGCACAGTGGGGAGACGGGGCCTCTAGGGTCCCACCAGGAACATTCATGATTGCCCTCTTCGGAAGCTGTGTCCCTGCCAAGGGTCATACGCGATCTCATTTCAGCCTCACTGGACCCCGTAAGGTCTTTCCTGCCAGACGTGAGATTGTTACACAGAAAAACCTTCAGGAGAGGTGAAATCTGTCGCAGAGAGTGCAGACTTACAAGTCAGGGGTCAGGATGCAATCCCAGCTGTGTTAGCACTGCCCTCTGGTGCGCAGGAAACACTGGGAGGAAATCTGGACCCAGGTGGGCATGGCCACGCTGGCTCCGCCTGTGGCCTTGTATCTTGCCCTAACCGAGCGTTGATTCATCTCTGTCACCGTGGCCTGACACCCGGCACGGAATCGGTGCCTAGAAACGACCGTGAATAAATAGTCATCCTCAGAGCAGATGCTCCCAGTGCTCACCGTGAGCCACATCCCACCACCCCAGGAACAGGGTAGTACTGTTATTACCCCATTTCACAGGTGGGGAGACTGACTCGCGGCCAGTAAGCAGTGAAGCCGCCATTCACCAGACAGCAGGTAAATAACGAAGTCAATGAACTCCTCGGTGAGTGTGAGTAATGAGGAACGGATGAACGGGAGGAAAGATGAGTTCATAAGCGAGGTTTTGAAGAAGGTACAGGGGAGCAGAAATAAGGCGTCATCTTGGGGGAGTGAGAAAAGTGGAGGCCTTGTCACAGATTCCATCTCCAGCTCTCGGGAACGGCTCCTTTCCTCTCATCTCAGGGAGTCTTGAATTCTTTGCCAGGCCGTTGCTTAGCAACAGTGCCCTCACCCCCAGCCCCGCCCTGCTTCAGTCCACCGGAGCTGGGATGTGCAGCTAGCCCTGGCCATGGTCGTCAGGGAATGGGGAAGCCTAGATTCTCAGGTGGAGGGAGGCAGGGAGAGGTTAGAGGTCAGAGAGATGAGCCTGGCTGGGCTCCAAGTCTGGGAGAAGAGACCCAAGACCCACGGGGAAGGGTTGTTTGGACCAACCATTGGTTCTGAAGATACCCACCTGCAGGGAAGTGGGGATGCTCACAACTGCCATCGCAGTGACCGGGGGCCCTGAGTCCTACACCCTGGGTTGAAGGAGGTCTTGGACGAATGTGCTCCTTCATCTGTAGAAGGGGACTGTAATCCCCCCAAAGGGGAGAGATCGATGGTAGAGTGGGACCACAGGAGGGCTTTGTACTGGGAGGGTGAGGGCTATTTTTATAAGCAAGGAGCATGTGATCTGTCTCTAGACTAGAGGAAGGGTTATGCACAGAGTTCGGGGTCCCTAATAATCCACCACTAAGGAGCCTTTTCCGATGCAAAAGCAAAGAGTCTTTATTCAAACCCGGGTTTGGCTCTCAGCCTCTTTCTGGTGCAGCAGGGAGATGAGAGAGCGAGCCGGGCGGGAACAATGAGTTTTATGGGGTGGGATAATTAGGGGGCTTAGGGAAGTGACAAGGGTTACAGAGAATGGTCGCTTGAATTAGGGTCTTTCTGTGGTTTAGCCTTATTAGGACCCTCGCTGTGTTCCTGGAGCTTCATTGGTCCATTCGGGTGAGGGTTGAAGAAGTTAAGACATTGCTGGCACACCTGTGGCCCCTCCCAGAAAAGGGAGGGGGTTTAGGCAGGGGGCCCAGCCCTAGAGGACAAGATGGAGGGGAGTTCTTTTCCTTTCAGAAGAATATTGGGGCAAAGAACTGTCACAGGCACCTCCAAGAGAGGAGGGGATGCATGAGGCCTGGGGGGCTCCCTGGTGAGGAGGCCCCGAAGGACTTCCCTAAGTGGAGATGGGGGAGAGGAGAAGTCCTGGTGGAGGGGACAGGCCGTGCCACGGTCTGGAGGCACGCGGCTGGAGCCCGTTCAGTGTAGCTACTGCTTATTCACCGCCAGGCCTGTTTACATTTCATCAGCATGGCAGCTCAGCATTTTACAGGGAAGGAAACGTTGCCTCGGGGTCAAGGGACTTGTTACATCAGGGGGGCACGACCGGCGAGTGGCAGAGCGAGGTCGGGCTCCCTCTGCTCAGAGGGGTGGGGCAATGACAGCCAGTGGCACAAAAGACTGTAGTGGAGTGTGCGGGTCCCCCTGCCACAGGCAGGAGCCTGGACTTTGTGCAGAGGGCAGTGGGGAGCCATTGATGGCTTCTGAACTCGGAGAGAAGGGACTTGGGCTGGGCCCTCAGGTCCCCTAGGTGCTGTCCTAGGCCATCTGTCTCCACCTCCTACACCTGCCACCCTCTTCATCCACCCACCCCCGCCATTTCTCAACCACACGGAGGAACCATGTGTGACAGAGGAGAATGTAAAAATATATATGTAACCGAAACAACGGCGGGCTGACAGAATGCCGCTATAAATAATCTGCCGGGTGTGGAATCGCTCCTCCAGGCCTGCTTCCTGATCCTGCTTCCTGCTGCCTGAGCGGCGGGGGCACCGTGTTGGCAGGTGGGGTGGGCATTCCAAAGGAGAAGGGGAAGGGGACACCATTTGTGAACCTACTTTGTGCCAATCACTTTATAAGCGGTTTGTTTTGAGTCACCGCAAAAACCTTCTCAGAGAATCCCTGCTGTTATCCCCAATTTCTTACAGCAGGTAAGAAAACTAAAGCACAGAGAGGTAGATTACCTCGCTAAGATCACACAGCAAGGAGGCAGTGGAGCTGGGATTGCAGCAATCCCGGCCACGCACCTACTTTCCGGAGAAAAGAGAGCCGATTTCAGGCTCTGCCTCCCTCGATCCCTGTCCGGGACCAGGAAGAGCTCAGGCTTCCAGGCACTCCCCTGCTTTCACATCTTCCGCAGCTCCCCAGTGCCCTCCAGATAGAGACCAAACTTAGTGAGGCCGTCAAGGCCCTGTGATCAGGCCTCTGCCCACCCCTAGAGCCACGTCCCACCACTGCCCACCACAGACCTCTGAGCCACAGCCACGCCAGGCGGACCTTCTGTCAGGGCCTCTTGGGGGCTGCGTGCTCTCAGCCTCTGCAGCTACTGTTCCCTCTGCCAGGCAGGCTGTTCCCTCTAGTTACATCCACTACACTGGGGCCTCCAGTCTACCTCCCTGACCTCCTCCACTGTCTGCTCTGCGTGTGCTTTCCCTGTGGCGCTTGCAGCTCAGTGGTAATCACATGGGTCATTCAGGGTGGTGGGTGCAGCTGGTGAGGCTGGAACCAGGCATGATGGCAGGAGGGGTGGCCACAGAGGAGGTGCCCCCGAGTGCATGGCTGCTCAGGAGGGCTTGTTGGGGGGAAAGCGCCCATAGTGTAAATGTTCTTCTTTGGAGGTCATGGCATGCAGTGGGACTGGCCTCGGGGCTCTGGGGGAGAAGGACAGAAAAAGGAGGAGGAAGAAAGGGGAATGTCACTCCCGGGGTGCTACACGGGGGCCTGGGTGGTGGGTGAAAGAACCAGAAATAAGTTGGCCAGGTGTCTTGGACCCTCATCGTGCGTGCCCCGGGCCAGTGTTGGGCAAGTGCTCTGAGCCCGTTTGCACGTCTGGCCAGGGTGAGGCACAAAGTCCGGCTGCCGTTGGATTATATGTTCATTTCCAGACTCTTAGAGACCAGGGCCGCCCAGCAAATGTTATAGGAGCCACTTATGTGATTATACATTTTAATTTTCTGATAGCCACTTCTTGTTAAAAGAAGCAGCTGGAATTAATTTTCATGTTTTATTTAGCTCATGTTTTATTTCTGCATGTAATCAAGATAAAAATGTTTGAGATCTTTTAAAACATTTTTGTGTGTGCTCAAATCCAGTGTGTCTTTTATGCTGACGCCTCAGTTTGGACTAGCACATTTCAGGTGCCCAGGCATCACATGTAGTTACTGTGCTGGACATCACAGCTCTAGACTATAAACTTGATGAGAGTGAGGACCGTGATGGTTCCCACCATTGTTATCTCCAGTATGGCATGTAATGGGTACTCAGGAAATGTTTGTTGAATGACTGACTGACAGACTGGATGGATGGATGGATGGATGAACAAATGGGCTGAGGCTTTGTTAGATAAAAAGCGAGATTCCCCGCATAGGCCATGGGAACAGCCTAGAAAGAAATCCTAGTCTCATCTCTGCACCCAGTTCTCCGTATGATTGTGAGTCTTACCTCTCCCTGGACCTGTTTCCCCATCTGGACAAAGGGTTGGGGGTTGGCCTGTGTGGGTTTTTTCTGGGCTCTCACCAGAATTTCTCAAGAGCCTCCTCTCCGCGGCTGTCTTCCCTGAGTCAGGCCCGCAGAGAAGTTCCCTCCTCTTGTGTGGGAGACAGGAGGTGTCAGGAGAGGCCTTGAGTGGCCTTTTGTACAGACGGGGAAACTGAGGCAGGACTCCTGCCACACAATGGCCTTGGAACTGGGAGCAAGGCCAAGGTTAGTGCTCGGGCCTGGCCCTCCCCCAGGGCGGGGCTTATCCCTCTGATTATTCTACAAAGAAGGAAAGGAAGGCTGGGAGATGTGCCCAGAGCAGTCGGAGGTCACAGAGTGGGTAAGGCAGAGCTGGACCTCTGCTCTCCTCACCTGAAAATGGGCACAAAAGCTGCCTTCATTTTCTGGAACATCAGGGCCTCCAGTCCAGGCTCCGCTACCTAACAGCCCTTGACTTTGGGCAAGACGTTGTACCTGGCTGTGCCTCGATGTCCTTATTTGTAAAAGGGGAGAATAGTAATACTAACCTCATAGAGCCGTTGTGCCCATGAAATGTGTGAACATTCGCGAAGCATTCCTAAGTGTTCCCGGGGCGCTCTGAGTGTCATACAAGTGATAGGTATTATTATTAGCCTTCACCGTGTAGCTATTCTGCAGTTCAAATAAGGCAAGGGATGTGACCAGGGTTTGCAAACTGTAAAGTCCTCTCTAGAGAGGCAAGCTTTCTTTTTTTGGCTGCAAAGGACGTTCCAAACTGTAAAACGCGTAATGACTTGCAAAGCATTTTGTAAACGTTGCCGCATTAAGGAGGCTTTTGTAGATTAGCTTTTCTATAATCCGGAGAGCACTTCAGCATCACAAATCACTTTGGAGACCGTTGAGCTCTATGTAAAGACTGTCCAGTGCTGTGCAAGTCTGAGGCAGGTGGGCCTTTCAGAGACGTGGGCAAGAAGCAGGGTGGGAGTGGGTGGAGAAAGAAACTGGAACCCGAGGCTCGAACTGCAGCCCGTTTCCCCTCTGAGCTCATCGCTGCCCCTGCCAGCCCGTGCGGAGAGATTCCAGCGTATCTGCGGTGCCTGAAACCGGGAGGCCTGGCCGCATTGCTGACTCAGCCTGACAGGAGGCGTTAAGCAGGAATTGGCCCATCTTCCTTGCATTCATGCCTTGTCTTTTTCCTACCGCAAAGGCAGTGAACCTGACACCATTTAAAGATTTCCCTCTGGGTGGCCTCGGGAGCTGGGGAGGTGGCGAGCACCTGGGCTGCCGGGTGACCTTGCTCTGAGGCCCACTTGGACCTGGTCTGGAGACCCAGCCCCGAGTGCCTGCTGCCCCCTGTTGACAGAGTAATGGGGGTTCAAGGGGTGAGGGCAGGGGAGGCCACTGCCTTCTAACAGCTGTGGGGGCAGTGCAGAGGCCCCAGGCCCGGGAGTTTCTGGGTTCTGATCCCAGCTCTGCCGCTTTCTCATCTATGACCTTGGGCAGGCTCCCTTCCTGCTCTGAGTCCATAAACCCTCAGCCACAACACGGACTGATAAGGCTCATTTGTGTGTATGCCATCGGGTGGCCTGCTGTGCATGCAGATTCGGTCCCATCTCCCATCCACAGGCCTGCCGGCCTTCAAATACGGGCAAAGTAAAAGGTGAGGCCGCGTGCATGCATGGGGTAGGGGTTAGGAGCATGGGATTTCAAATGACAAAGACTGGGATCCAACTCCTGGCGCTGCAGCATACAGCTATGTGTCTTTAGGCAAGTCACGTCACCTCTCTGAGCCCCATTTCCTTGGCTGTCAAATCGGCATAATAGTTGCTACCTCATGAAAAGTTGGTGAGGATTGGAATAACGTGACTGGCATGCATGGCACACAGGAACTGCTCCACCGGTGGGAGCTGGCATCCCTCCCTCTGCAAATTATTTCGGGAGCCCATTGAACTGGGTGATGCCATGCACTTGTCCATTATTTGCAGTCCTGTATAATAAAAGAGAAATATGCAAATTAACCATCACTCTGCTTCACCCACAAGCCATGTCCACCAGCCAATCAGGAGCAAGTATGTAAATTAACCCCAACCAAGATGGCTGCAGCCACGAGCAAGCAGGAGGGAGGCTTGGGTTTGCCCAGCAATGGAAGAAGCCAAACTTTCCACACCTCCTGGCAGGTCCAGGCCTCCACTTCAGGCTACATAGTTTCAATTATAGAAGATAAATAAATCCCAATAAAAATGGCTGCCACTATGGAGCAAGCAGGAGGCTTGGCTTCGCTCCAGGCTACAAAGTTTCAGTTGTAGAAGATAAATAAATCTCAGATACCAGGACTTACATTAGGGTCGCTGGGGGGGCGTGACTGGCCTGTAAAACACCACAGGCCCCTCACCCAGGCCCCTCCATACCCCAAGGGAACCCCCACCCTGATCCGGGACACCCTTCAGGGCAAACAAGCTGGCCCCCATCCATGCACCAGGCCTCTATCCTATCTAATAAAAGAGTAATATGCAGATTTAGCATCACTCCAACACACATGATGGCTGCCCCTATGTGGTCAAAGATCCTGCCCCCAGGTGGACAGAAGATGGCCACCACAAGATGGCCAGCAGGAGAGGGAAGTTGGGAGGGACCAGGCCTGCAGGGGAGGGAAGTTGGGGGCAACCGAGCCTGCAGGGAAGGGCATTTGGGGGGGCCCAGGCCTGCAGGAGAGAACAGTTGAGGGGGACCAGGCCTGCAGAGGAGGGCAGTTAGGGGTGACCAGGCCTGCAGGGGAGAGCAGTTAGGGGTGACCAGGCCTGAAAGGGGTGAAAAGTTAGGGGTAAACAGGCTGGCAGGGGAGCAGTTAGGCATCAATCAGGCTGGCAAGGGAGTGGTTAGGGGGTGATCAGGCTGGCAGGCAGAAGCAGGGTAATCAGGAAGGCAGGCAGGCGAGCAGTTGGGAGCCAGCAGTCCTGGATTGTGAGAGGGATGTCCGACTGCTCATAAATGGGCAGTTGGACTTCCCTCAAGGGGTCCCAGATTGGAGAGGGTGCAGGCTGGGCTGAGGGTACAGGCCAGGCCTCTAGTGTTCAATAAAAAGCCTGCTTTCCATGTAACCCAGATGGCAGCTGGGCCCCTGGATGCTTTGGATCCAGCCAGAGCCCTCCATCCCAGGATCTGGGGCAAATAGACCTCTTTTTCAGAGTCCCTCTGCTTCTCATCCCTGGGCCGCATGGTGCAGCCCCGAAAGTGAAACTCAGCTCCTCTTTGAGCTCCTTGCACCACCACACGGGAGCGATGCGCCGTTTGCTGTAGATCTCACAGACAAAGGAGGGTCCGCTCTGCAGCCACACCCACGCGCTGGACAGGTGCTGTCGGAATGCCTGCTCCTGTGCGGGCTCCCTGCCCTCTGAGCTCATCCCAGGCTCTCTCCCTCCTGCCCTACTTCTTCTCTTCCTCTCCCTCCTTTTCAGAAACAAGACATCGACTCCTCCTGCTGCAGGCTAACTCACTTTTCTGAACAAAGCCAGTCTCTTCCAAGCATCTATAGTGAATGCAGGCTTTCTTCATCTGCGGGTAGTCACAGGTCCATATGCTCCGTCAGGGCTGGTACTGTGCCCCTCCCTGTTCACGGCTGCATCCCCAGCACCTGCCTGGTGTTTGGCCCCCAGTAGGCAGCTCATGGACGTGCAGTGAGTACAGGGATAGCTGAGTGGGCAGGGCTGTTGAGGCAGGGGGAGGAGAGAAGCTGCCCCATGGTTGTCTAGAGCCCTCAGCTCTTGGAGGTCAGCTCTGTGGCCAGGGGACTGATTGACGAAGAGGCTGAAGCTGTGTGTCCTTTTCAGACCCCGAGACAAGCCCAGACCAGCACATGCTTGGATTCTCCGGGGGCCAGGGGAACATTAGCACCAGGGGTTCCTTTTTCAGGGTCAGATGCGTTCCTGTCAGCAGCCACCTCTTCTCTGGGTGCCACGGGTGACAGAGACACGGGGCAGTGCTTCCCAGGACAGCCGCACATCCGAATCCCCTGGAAAGCTTCCCACACCGCAGCTGCTCGGGCTTTGCTCTCCCCCCCCACCCCCCAAGATCCCAATTCAAATGATGGGACACCACTGAGACCGAGGAGGGGCTGCGTTTGTTAACGGATAGGTCTAAGCATGTCTGTGGGGCTTTCACGTGAAACCTCCCTCCCGCCACGGATCAGACCGATCTGTGGGCTGCTGCTCCAGGCGAGGGCCTGGCTGGGAGGTGGACAGAGAGGTATGTGGGCTTTGGAGTCACGGAGGCTCCGTGGCCTTGGGCAGGTCACTTGGCCTGCATTAGTGTCCTCCTCCGTTAGCTGGCAGTCAGGATTCCTGCTCACAGGTTGGCTGGGATCAATCAGGAAGAGAGTGTCCTATCTAATTACCTGGCACAAGCCCAGCCTCGAGTTAGGGCTTCAGAAAGCGTGGTTCTGGAGTCTTCCTGAGCAAGCTTGGGGGTCGGAGGGGAGGACAGGTGTGAGCTCGGCCAAGTCACTCCCATCTCTGAGCCTCAGGGCCCCCGTTCAGCTCAGCAACCCTGAGAAGCAGTAAAGGGCTGAACTTTGGAGGCAGATAGACCTGTTTTAGCTGGTTCTCTGGGGCAAGTCACCCAACCCTTCTCTGAGCCTCAGTTTCCACATCTGTAAATAGAGAACCAGTGGCGTGTACATCTCAACTCTGGTGACGTCAAGTTGGTAGCCTGAAGTGGGCCGTTGTGGAGTATTTACACCAAGCAAATCGGCAAGTCAGGACTCTGCCTGCCCACCCCAAGGCCCTATAAAAGTCAGTTTAGCAGCGCACCACTGTGACTCAGAAACGATACCTTTCACTGTGATTGCTGAGAGGGTCAGCCATTGCCTGTTGGACACCTAGCATAGCACCTGGGACTTAGCACAGCACCTGGGCACTAATACACGCTCATTAAACAGGCTTAGCACTTAGAAGCCATCACTTTGTCTCTGGCCTGGTAGAAGGCGGTCTCACATCTGTCGTCTCGGTAGCTTTAACAACGGCAGGAGATTTCTAAAGGAGGAACTTCAGGCTTCAAATGCAATTAAAAATGTCAGGCCTACTGTGTGCAAAGCTTATTCTTACATACCCATCTCATTTCAGCCTTCCCTCCCCCTTTTCATCATTGCAGATAAGGAATCAAAGGCTCAGCATGGGCAAGTGACCCACCCAAGGTCACACGTGGAGCCCAAGGTCAGCTTGAGCCCAAGGCCTTGGTTTTGGTCTTGATCCGGCATGTGCCAGGCTGCATGTCCCCTGAGCTCCCTCCCCACTTCGTCCAGCTGCATTCCCTCCTAGAGGAGGGCAGGCTCTGCTGATCTGCTCTCTCCGGCCCTTGCTAGCTCTGACATCCTCCGTATTTAAATCGGCACATGAATATTTTACAAGCAGCCCGGGCGAAAATAACCCCCTGCCTGGTTATGTCAGGCTGCGGCCCCGTCGCCAGGCCCGGGCGCTTCTGCTATTTGCGAGACATGCAATTCCGTGAGGCCTCCCCGCAGCAGCAGCCAAGGAATCGATAGCCTTTAAATAAGTAATTAGAGGAGCCGAAGACGTCGGCACAGCCAGGGGCGAGCAGGGGAATATAAACTCCTCCTCTCCCCGCCAAGGGCCTGGTTCTGTTTCTTGGTCAAGAAATGTGACAGGGCCTGGCCAGGGTGAGAGACGGGGGGAGCGCAGGGGAGAATCGGGTGAAACCAACAACAGTTGGTGTGTATGGAGCACTTCCTGTGTGTCAAGCTGCGTCTTATCATGGCCGTCATGGCCGTACCCAATGTTCTCCGAAGGAGGGGGGCTCAGAGAGGGAAGAAGGGGGCCCAGGGCCACACAGTAAGAACAGCAGAGTGGCAAGCAGACTTCAGAGCAGGGTTCCTCGCCCGTGGGGCTGTGGACATGTGGGGCTGGGCCATTCTTTCTGGGGGCAGGGACAGAGAGGGCTGTCTTGTGCCTTGTAGGATGTTTAGCAGCTCTGGTTTCTACCAACTACATGGGAGTAGCGTGTGGCATGTCCTCTCCACTTGTGACAACCAACAATGTCTTCAGACATTGCCCAGTGCCCTCTTGACCAGGGGGAAGTTGGGGGGGGGGGCAGAGTCACCCCCAATGGAGAGCTACTCCTCTAGTCTTTGTTTCTGGTGGCTTTGGGGGTAAGGATCAAACTGACTTTTATAGGGCCTTGGGGTGGGCCGGGAGAGTCCTGACTTGCCGATTTCCTTGGTGTAAATGCTCCACAACGGCCCATTTCAAGCTACCGACTTGATGTCACCAGAGTTGAGAGGCAGCTCTGGAGCTGAGGCTGGCTAGGCGAGGACACTGGCTGTGTGACCTTGGGCAAGGTCTCAACCTCTCTGAGTCTGTTTCCTAGTTGTAACACATTCCCCTCCCCCCGTGCCCCCCAGAGCTTATCGTGAGGTTTAAAAGAGTTAGTGCCTGGTGCATACGTATGACCTGTTGTCACAGTCTACAAGCCTGAGTGACCAAGTCCCAGCCTAAGACTGCAGCTTCATGGGCGCCGCTCTCCCCATAAGAAAGGGAAGGAGGACAGCAGACCCTTGTAGAAGCCCTGCAAGAAATCACCTCCAACTTCTGCTGTCCCCCCCTTCCGGCTGCCCCCCCCCCACTCCCTCCAGCCCTGGAGGAGTTAGAGAACCTGCAACACGGATGGCCATGGCGTCCCACAGGATGGCAAGGCCCTGGGAGCACCCGCAGCCGCTTGCTCTCCCTGTAGTGCTGCCTGCGTTTGGAAAGGAAGCTGGAGGCGCTGCACACTGACTTACAGAAGCATCCGATTAGCATGCAGTTCCTTTTAATATCCAGGAAGCCATAAAAATACGTATAAACAGACATATTTTTATCACTGGAGCTGGTCATCACATTTTATGGGTCTGTAGCCTGTGTTTTGTTACACTGCGTCTGTTAGGAACAAGGTTCCGGGATGCTGTCCTCATTTGGGTGCTGGGAGGGAACATTGGCCAGAAAGACATTCCAGGGTCTGTACTTACAGAGCAGCTCACAGTGCAGAAGGGTGTGTGTGTGTGTGTGTGTGTGTGTGTGTGTGTGTGTGTGTGAAATTTCCCCCCTTTCCCCAGAAGGAAGGGTCTTTTAAAGTGTACATTATTATGGTACAGCCGTGCCATCATAGTTGAGGAATCGGAGGCCCGGGACTGCATGGTGCTTTGTCCAGGATCAGAGAGTAACCTGGTTCAGCAGCCGTGTTCTGAGTGTCTTAGTGAACTCCAGCTGCTGTAAGAGCAAGGCCTCCAATCTCAGTGGCACAACTGAGGTGCCTTTCTTGCTCACAGGGCAGGTGTTCCTGGCTGGTGCATGTGCCTTCCACGTGGTGATTCAGGGACCCAGGCTCCCTCCTTCTTGTGACCACACCCTCTGTGAGGGCCTCATAATCACCTGCTTTCAACTGGGTGGGGGAAAATTCAGGATTGCAGGTATTTATATATGTTTTTATGGAGGTTTTTTAGGCCAGGCCTGGAAGTGGCCCATGTCACTTCTATCCACATTCCATCAGCCCAAGTGGCATTTCATACCCAGCTGCAAGAGGGGTTGGGACAGGTGGCCTGGCTGTGTGCCCAGGAGGAGAGGGACAGGTGGGTGAGTGGCTGGCCAGTCTGGGTGCCTGGCCCTGGGCTGGAAGCTGCAGGCTGGAGGTGACTGAGATGGAACCTGCTTGTCCCCCCGCCAAGTTCAATCTGGGGAGAGGGGGTAGAAGCAGCAGACACAGTTAGTGAATGAGGTTCAGAATAAGGACTCGTCTTTTTTATCTGCTCTCCCATTGATCACGGGAAGCCTGTTTACTTCTCTCTAGAGAGAACCCAGCCAGTGATGAGTCCGAGACTCTTGGGATCCCTGCTAACTCAATCGGAAAGGTGTCAGCAGCCCTTGCTTCTAAAGGGATGCAGAGAAGAAACCGGAAGGCCTGGCTCATTTCCTGAAAGACCCTGTTTGTTCTCTGCGTCAGGCCCAGGAGCACTTCCTTTTCGGGGGCAGTTTCTCTCCCCAGGATTCCACGTCACATCGAACCCCACAGGCCTCACCCTCAAAAGGAGAGGTGACCCAGCTGCTCAGTTCACTCACACGCTCACACCCCTCAGAGTGGCCGCAGCAGAGTCTGCCGCGTTGGTTAACCAGTAACTATAGGGGATCCCAAGATGATGAGAGGACTCTGACCTCCCGCCACAGAAGCTGTCTGAGGCCGCTGCTCTGCACCCCCAGCAGCTAGCATACGGGCTCGTGGCCTAAGGTGTGGCCAATTGGCCACACCCTCCCAGGACTCTGAATCTTGAGAGTGACCCCGAGGCACAGGGTCATCCAGACCTTCAAAGCCACTGGCACCAGATTGGCATCTAGCGATGCGTGACATACCAGCTGCATGGCCCAAGGTACCAGCAGGGGCCGCTGTGACCAGCTGGCAGCCTCCAACCTGGCCCCTTGGCCAGGCCTGAACTCTCCGGGTGCCTTTCCCGTCAAGCCTGTTTCTCCAGTCCCCTGTCAATTGTATGCGCCACCTGATACTTTTCCAAACAGCTTCTTTAGGTGACCGGTCCCTCTTACCTAGGGCAGCCAAGCGCCCTGCCTAATAGAGCCCCGGCCTGCACCGGCACCAACCCACTCCCTCTGGGATCTGCTTTGCTGCCAGCATCACCCAGACCCCAAGCAGCTCTACCCACCTCCACCCTCGAGGGAAAGTTCTTGTTTCGTCTCTGCCCTCCAGGAGATTGCTCAGCAAATCTCCGCGAACACAGTCCTTCCATATTAAGAGTCCTCAGGAGTGGACAGAACCAACATGCTGGCTTTCTGTGCAATCCTCTGTACTTCATTGTGTGCATTTTAAACCGGCTTCTGATGACCCAAAGTCATCACGGGGTGCCAAAGGCGTCCTGGGCACCAAAAAGGTGAGGCCTCCTCTGGGCTTGTAGCCTCTGGGCGGCAGTGGGTAACCGGATTCCTTCCTCCACGACCCGGGACACGGGCCCTCTGCCTAATGAGGCATTATTGGTTTGAGGACCAGCCCATCTTCCCCAACCGTTTGGAAAGAGATCCTTATTTCTTCTGGGAACCAGCTCTTCTCCCCACTCTACAGAGGTGGGGGGTCCCAGCAAGAGTTGTCATGTGATTGTATGACCTCACTCTTCAGCTTTGGCCATTGGTTCAGGAGGAGTGGGCTCCTGACCCAAGCCAGGACCACCAGATCCTTCTCTGCAATTGTTTCTTTCAAGCTGGAACTGGGTTGGGGGGAGGGAGGGAGAGAGCAGTTATCCTGTCCCTGGTGGGGACTCATATTTTCCACACAGTACGGGAAGCCAGTTTGAGTTGGAGAGGGAAGCTAGAGAGAGAGAGAGAGACAGTGAGACGGAGGAGAAGAGAGGAAGAGAGAAAATACAATGAGGGGAGAGTGGGGAGGTAGCTGCATCCTAGTCCAGCTGTGCCCCTGTCCCTGGCCATTTGGTCATTCATTGCCCCCCTTGCATTCTCTCTTTTGCCTCAGCTAGTTGCAAATGAGTTTGCCACCTGTCTGTCATGTTCCCACTGAGTTCAAGGGGCTGCACAGAACCTGGTACATAGTAGGTAGGCAGTCAACACCTGTGAGTGAGTGAGTGAATGAAAGAGTGAATGGATGAGTAAACACATGCCAAAAAAAGAAAGAGAGAGAGGTTACCTCTGTATGGGGAGATGTCGGGAACTGCCTGGGGTGGGCGGTGATATTCAAAGTGAGGTTGAAGGGTGAAGGGGAGTTTCTGGGTGACAGTTACGGGAGAAGAGGCTAAGAAGACAGCAGGAGCTAAGTTTGAAAAGGCTTGACTACCGGACTGAAAGTGAGGACTTTCCATGGGCGGGAGCAGGCCTGACTCCTCGAGTCCTGTCCAGGGTGGCCTTCCTGTGAGTGAATGTGGGGTGGTCTTAAGCTCCCCTGCTCCTAGAGACCTTGCTAATAGGAAAGTCACTTTCTCTTTTCACCCCACCAACGACTCCCCTAAAACTGACCTCTCGGGGGTCCCTGAGAAGCCCCTGTGGCTATAGGCCCACAGACACCCTTTTCAGTCCTAATCCTCCTGGCCTCTGGGTGGCTGCTCACATTCCGACCGTGACTCACAGTATTCCTCCCGGCAGCCCCTCTGTTGCTCTTGTGGTCTCTCTTTCTGGCCCATTCCTTCATGTTGGTGGCCTCCCAGGGCCTGTGGGGGGCCCTCCCCTTGCTCTACTCCAGGGGTTCTCAACCTTCCTAAGGCCGACCCTTGCATACAGTTCCTCATGTGGTGGTGACCCCCAACCATGAAATTTTGCTACTGTGATGCATCGTGATGTAAATATCTGCATTTTCCGATGGTCTTAGGCGACCCCTGTGAAAGGGTCGTTCGACCCCCAAAGGGGTCAAAACCCATAGGTTGAGAACCGCTGCACTACACCCACCTGGAGAGTCATCCATGCTTCCGGCTTCAGGGACCAGATCTCCCCCTCCCATCAGCTCCAGGGTGGGTTCCTTCTCCTCCAGGTGCTCCACGGGCCCCTCAGACTCAAACACATCCCCTCTCCCCACTGCTTGCCTCCACTTGGATTCACACTTTTCCCTTCGGCCGGCCGGTGAGGAGCAGCTGCCTCGCCCCCGGGAGGAGAGAAGCAGCAGCTGGGAGCCGAGCAGGCCTGGGCCCAGAGATGAGTGTGCGGACTGGGGTGCACTGTCCGAGTCGGCCGAAGGATGGGGAGCATTTGCCACCTCTGACCCCAGGCCTCCCGGGGCCAGGGCAGTAAATGTAGCTGACCACATCGATTCCCACCACGCCGGGAAGTCAGCGGTCAGCTGCTGACCACACTGTCAATTATTCAGGCTCCCTGGGATTCCACCGAGAGCGACCGTTTAACTAACACACGGCTCTGTGGTCCTCACACCCCCACCTTTCCCGCGGAGGCCTGCGCAGGAGGGCCAGCCGGCCCTGGGCACCTCCCCGGCAGCCAGGCACACCCGGCCCCGGCCTCTCACTCCCACTCCTCGACCCCCACACTGGCCAGGACTTGCCCGCCTCCTCATCCTCCCATCTCTTAGAGGGACTCCTGGGCCGAGAGGCTGAGGATAAGGCCAAAACTGGGCCCAGCAGGCGGTTACCTGAGGCACGTTCCGTCCCGTGTCCCAGTGCATGGGGTGCAGACTTGTCTTACAACCAGAGAGAGACGCTCTGGGAGGCAGGGAGCCGGCAGTCCCAGTAGGAGAAATAAGTAACATTTTAAGGGTGCTTGTAAGTCAGCAGAACTCTCAAGACATCAGTCATTGTGGGGCCTCAAGTATTTTTTTTTTTTTAGAACCAAGTATTACTTAAATAAAAATGCGTTCATTCATCATCGTTGACTGAACAGACCGGGCTCCTGGCTCGGTGGTACCGGGTGAGGCTAGAATAGCACTGCAGCCTGCCCGGGAACGGGAGAGCTGCCGGAGCTGTCTCCGTGTTACAGGCTGGGAAAGGCTGTACAGCAGCGGTTCTCAACCTGTGGGTCCAGACCCCTTTGGGGGTCGAACGACCCTTTCACAGGGGACGCCTAAGACTATTGGAAAACACTATTTCCCATGGTCTTAGGAACCAACACACCGCTCCTCGGTGTAGCAAAGTGTAGCAATGTAGTTAGTGTACTGTTGTCATATGAAGACTGTTGCCCATGCTACACCACGATTCAAGACAAAATTTCATTTATTTGTAATTAGAAATAAATATTTCACAATATATAATTACATATTGTTTTTGTGATTAATCCCTATGCTTTAATTATGTTCAATTTGTAACAACGAAAATACATCCTTCATATCAGATATTTACATTACAGTTCATAATAGTAGCAAAATAACAGCTATGAAGTAGCAATGAAAATAATTTTATGGTTGGGGGTCACCACCACATGAGGAGCTGTCTTAAAGGGTCGCGGCCTTAGGAAGGTTGAGAACCACTGCTGTACAGTGAGGCACAGCCAGGTGGATAAGGTAAGGTGCCTGAGGTCACAGCCTGTGCAGGGGATGGAGCCGGACTCAGTCCCAACACCTGATTTCTGGGTCCTGCTCTCAGCCACTCTGGTCAGAGTCATGGGAGGGGCTTTGGTCAAGGTTAGGGACGTGATCGAATAAATAATGGCCTAAGGACAGAGCCATGGAGGAGAGGTGAGAGTGAGTACAACAGGAAGAATTAATCAAGCCAGAGGTGGGAGAGGGGTGACGACTTTCTACAAGTGCTTCTGGAAGAGGGGTTCGTAGGGAGGGGTCCAGGGAAGGACGTACTTCCCAGCAGAAGCAGGAAACACAGGCCTGCTGGTTCCATTTCCCTGGTCAGGACCCCCACTGGGCCTGCACCCAGGGGAGCAGGCAGCGGCTCAGCTACAGCACCCCAGCCCCGGCCGTGCCCACTTCCTCTTTGTCTGTGGGCTGTATTTTTAGATCTCTTACTTTCCCATGGCGAGTGTGCGAGCAGGATGGGCCTTCCTCGGTCAGTTTTATCCCCCTCGGTAGCGCTTCTCTCCCAGCCAGCGCCTCCCTCCGGAAACTGATCGGAAGCCCGGCTTTTCCCCACTCAAATGCCAGTTGACACCGTCTCGCTCCTCTCACCCTTGTGTCTGCTTTCTCTCTCTCTGCCCACCCGTTCCGTTCCACTCCAGCCCGAGATCCCTATCTGTGCCAGACACTGGGCTGGGTGCTGGCAAGGGAGACCTAAAAGCGACACAAGAGCCGTTAGTGTCTTCTGTGCTAGAGCCGGGGTGAGTGTGTTTGATTCGCGGTGCAAACCGGGGCGCGTATGAAAGTGAAAGGGGCGCTATTAATAACCGTGCTGCGACCACAGTAACCAGGCAGGCGCAGGTGCAAGGTCTGCCTGGCTCAACAGCAGGATGGGGAGTGGGAGACGCGGCTCACGGAGGGAGTCCTGGCTGGGTGCAGGTGCGGGTGGGGGCAAGGGCGTGCGTGGCAAGCCTGGGGGAGTGGAGAATTGATGGTGGCAAGAACTGGGTGGACCCCGTGGGAAGAGGTGGGCAGTTTGGTGCCTCTACAGCAGGGTGGCCGGAATCTCGCTGCAGGATCCCTGGGCCCGTGGCAGGCATTACTCATTGGTCACCGCACTCTCTTCCCACCGACTCACCCTCAATACGGTGCCTGGGGGCGGGGCCAGGAATTGAGTCTCTGGTTAGTGGGGGGGGGGGTCGAGTGGGGGGAGCACTTACTGCCATCAGGCTTTGAGCTCAGCCCACCAGAGCTGTGACTCACAAAAGGGGACCCACAGCCTGACCAGGTGTCAGAGAGGGACATCTGTTTCCCTCTTTCTGCTACCCACCCCCCCAGCCCTTGGAGTGAACCCAGAGAAGGTGTGTGTGTGTGTGTGTGTGTGTGTGTGTGTGTGTGTGTGTAACAGAACACCCTGCCCTCCCCAGCACGGCCCCCGCAACCCTCACCCTTCAAGCCCCTTGTGGAGGAAGAAGAAAGGTTAAAGTCAAGTCTGAGCTCAGAATTTTAAAATGACCAGGTCTCAACCAGAGGAGGCCGCTTTATGACCAGCGCCGTCTGAGTGGAGAAACGGGATGGTGCTGTCACAGGTGCCTGTGTCCCAGCCGGTGGAGGGGCTCAGAGTGGGCAGCTGTTAGTAGGAAAATAAAACTGTACCCTAATTGCAGCCCTTAATAAGGGGTGGGACTGGAGGGGAAAGATGGTTAGACGTAAGGGTGGACCGAGGCTGTGTTCAGTGCATTAGGCAGAGGGACCCAGGAAGGTCCACACCTGTGTCTCCACTCACCCCTCCCTACAAGGTCTGGGGGACCCACATATACGAAACGGGGTGTCTCTGTGTTGTCCATTGGGCTTCTGCCCCCCGAGTCCATGCCGAGCCCTCCTTAGCTCTAAGTTTGAGGCCCCCAGAGGCCTCTCCCTCCAAAGCCAAACCCAATCTCAGAATCCCGTCATCGTAAGTGGGTGAGTGGGACAGGCCTGAAGCACAAGGTCCCACAAATGACCTTCCAGAGGAATCAGCCGAAGCGAGCCTCTGGCTCTCGCTTAGCCCCCCACCTCCGCTGCACGGTGAGAAGGTGGCAGAGAGCACGGGTTCCATGGCAAAGGAGGGAGAGAGCATCCACGCGAGACATGGAGAGGTGGCACGGGTGGGATCAATGCTTCCTGGTGCCCACCCGCTGGCAGACGTGGCTCGGGCAGGGACCTGACCCCCGAGGCCTCGGCCTCTCCTTGTGGGGAGGAAGGGAAGGGGACCCCATGCCTCAGGCTGCGGTGGGGCTCCAAATTTGAGGGGTCGGTGGCCCTCAGGGGTGGTGGAGAGGAGGGCCAGATCTCGCAGGAGATGGAAGTCTGGGAAGCATCAGGGCAGAGACGCTGCAAGCCGTGGAGGGGAGCAGGGAGGACACGGAGGGCGGCGAGCACAGGGAGCCACCTTTCGGACAGGGAGCCAGCCTTTCGGACAGGGAGCCAGCCTTTCGGAGCGGGAGGGAAGCTACAGGAAACCGCCTGAGAGCCCCGCAGCCCCGGATCCGGGCCGTCCTCGGGCCGACAAGATGCATCCCTCAGCTGCTCTGGGAAGCCTGATGGCCCTGCGCCGGCCCAGGTGGGCAGCGGGACAAGTCCACCTCCCTGCTTCCTGCTTCCTGCCCCCCCCCCCCCGCCTCTGGCTGCTGCTGGGAAGCAGCTCCCCCCGCCAGCGCCGCCCTCCCACTCCAGGCCGGCGTTCCAGACTCCGCATCTGAGTTTACCAGCCTGGGCTCCTTCCCTCCCCGAGTCCCTGGCCAAGTTCTGCCTGGCTCTCTGCCCTTCTCCTTTCCGTAGAGCAGAGCCAGTTGAGGCCCATTTGCAGACGCAGCCACAGGCCGGGCCGTGGGACCCTCCCCTCCTTGGGCAGCAGAGCCAGCCCGGACGCCTTAGAAGTTCATCCGCGTCTGTCCTCCAGCCCGGTTCTGACAAGTGGGTTTTATGCTCCTGGTCAGAGGCCGATATGCAAGCATTCCAAGCCTCTACCTGGTCTCTCTCTCATAAATGTCATCGTCCAGCACACGCCAGACGTAAAATGAAGTCTGGATCTTCAGGCTGGAGCCCCGGGGATACGAAGGAGCTGACATGCTCAGGGTGCAGGGCCTCTTTGAGCCTCAGTTTGCCGTCTGTGTGTAACCCACTTGTCAGCCGGAGCCTCCTGTCCCTGGTGATGCCAAAAATACCAGTTCAGCTCCATATTCCACATCCTGTGGAAACGCACCGCTCTCCCCAGTACTTGGGAGAGTTCTGGAATGGTTTACGTTTTCACACTCCCGTCTGCAGCAGCAGCACGGCCTCTGCTAAATCCGTTTAGCGTCTGGATTGGGCCGCTGACCCAGGCCTGCCGCTGTGGTTTTACACGGCTCTGGCTGTGGTTTTACACGGCCCTGGCGGAGACGCGGAAGGCGGCCGGCACCTTCTGCTCTTCCACCGCAGGCCACTGCAGAAGGTATTTGTGTGTGAGGCAAGTGGAGGGAGGGTTAGGGAAGTCAGAGTGAGGGTTTCCAGTGCTACCGTTCAATCAACTTCAAACAGACACGGCACAGTCCTGCTCTTAAAAGCTCTTTGGGCCCTGGCTGGGTAGCTCAGCTGGTGAGAGCATTGTCCCAATACACGAAGGTTGCGGGTTTGATCTCCAGCCAGGGAACTTACAAGCATCAGCCAATACATGCATAAATAAGTGGAACAACAAATCGATGTTTCCCTCTCTCTCTTTCTCTCAAATCAGTTAAAAAACAAACATCCACCCCCGGGAAGTTTTCAGGAGCCCTTTTATCTCACACAGTTCCCCAGCCTCATCCTTGCTCTTTTCTTCATCTTCCTTTTCCATCTCTCTTTCCTGAGAGACAAAATCGTGCAGTAGTTACCTGTAAGAGTTCTTTCCCAGATGGCCTGGCTCTGTGAGCCCGACTCTTCCTCTTCAACCCTGTGCTATCTCAGGAGACTTACCTAACCTCTCTGAACCTCAATTCCATCTGTAAATGAAGATAACAAAAATGGAATAGGATTAGTTGTGAAGATTTCATAAAGCGAATCTATGGGAAGCACTTAGCAGAGTGTTATAATGTTAGCTCCCATCTTCCACTTCTACCTTCCAGATTATCCCTGCTGTCCGAGGCTGAAGAATCAAGCTTCTCGGGCCCTACCCCCAGGCCTGCCCATCTTCACATCTTCAACCCCAGGGAGGACTCAGGCTCAGAAAGGAGGTTCTGTGAACAGGCCCAGCCCTCCCTGAAAGCTCTGTTTGAGGTTGTGCGTGTGCTTCGTTACTTGTCTGCGGGCCTAACGGTGACCCCACATTGGTAGATACTAAACAACCGTCTTTCCTCTCTCTCTCCACCTCCCACCCCACCCCCATTCAGCGGAAAGTCAGCCTCAGTGCCCAGCAGCCGCAGATCCTGGGCCTAATGCTAATCGGTTCCCAGCTTGACTGGACCATTGGAAAGGAGGTTCGTGTTATCTTTCAGGGGTTTCCATGCATCCAAGAGTTGCTGGGGGCCATCTTTTCTACCTCAGGGGAAGTCTACCTAAGAATGAATCCAACACAAAGACAAAGACAGCTTCTTGGTGATGGCATGTGAGCTCCCGAATCCCACCCCGCCTGAATTTGTCCTGTGAGTTTTCCAATTACATGAGCCCAGAAATTCTTCTTTGCTTGCTTAAGCTAATTGGATTTGAGCTTCTGTCTTGTAAAACTGAATGAATTTTACCTAATGGAGGATCTCAGCTAAAAATAGAGTATAATATAAAACAAGGGGGAGTGTCATGGAATCCACAGCCGGAAGTATAACCAGGAAGTACAGGAATGTAAAGGCTGCCGCTGAGGCCACATCATCTCCCGCTTCTGCTTGTTCTGGGCATATCTCTCTTTTTCATATCCCTCTGCAGACCAGTGTTTCTGCTGACGTACAGGCTCATCTAGAAAAGATCCCAGGGAGGGGGGTGGGCAGGGAGATGTTGGGGAACTGGAGAAAAGGCGAAGGGGTTGAGATGTACAGATTGGTAGTTATAAAATAGTCACGGTATGTAAAGTACAGCATGGGGAATACAGTCAATAATATTGCAATAACTATGTATGGTGCCAGTTGGGCACTGGAAATATCAGGGGGAACACTTGGTAAAGTGTATGCTTGTCTAACCACTCTTCTGTACACCTGAAACTAATACAAAATAATATTGGCCATAAACTGTAATTGAAAAAAAAATGTTTTCTAATAAAAAGGTCCCAGGGCTGATCATCATTGGTCCAGATTGGGTCACGTGACCATCCTGAACCATTCATTGTGATTGGCCAAACAATGGGCTATTACCTCTGGGTCTGAGGATTGGACTCAGGCCAACCTAATGCAAATAAACTAAGAAAGAGTAAAGACTGGTTTACAAAAGCAAGAAAATACCAAAAAAAACAAACAAAAAAACAAAAAACACACAGACTGCAGTTTTCCAGTATGGGGGGATTCAGGATCCTGTCTCAGAGGAGCAGCTCTCATGGAAACTCCCACCTGTGACAACAGTTTCTGGAGAGCGGGTGTTGCTTGGGTTTCCTTTAACCATTTTGTAATCAGACCCCGTGCAGGAAGGGAGCTGGTTCTGACTCTGGCCCCCGCCAAGGCGCCTCCATGGCATCGTTTGAGTTCTCAGCGCCCCGTTATTGTGGAGTCAGCCCGGGGAGGCGGGGGAATTCCAAGGAGAGACGCCAGGGAGTAAGGAGGAATCCTGGGAGAAGTGGCCTCCGGGGATGGGCGGTAAGAGCGTCCCAGGGCTCTAATCAAGAAGACAAATAGTCACAAGCCTTGGCGCGGAGGCGGGGAGCTCGGAGCCCTCGTGCCTGCCGGGGGCAATATAAGCTGGTGCAACTGCTTGGCAACAGCCTGGCAGGTCTTCACCAACGTGAGCGTAGAGGCGCCATGGGCAGCCTCGGACATGGTGCGGGGTTGGGTCCAGACCACGGCAAGGAAGCAACCTGTGATCTTTTTGCCGGTGGAGGGCCTTGCTTTCGCTTTAAGCTACTTCCCTGGGGAACTCGGAGCATCCCACGGAGCGGAGGAGCCAGCTGCCTGTTGTTTTTATCCCTGCCCGCAGGGATGAAGTGCATGATGCAGGACCCTGCCATTCCACTCCTCGGGATAGACTCAAGAGAAAGGAAAACAGATTCCACACAAAAACTTGAAAACGAATCTTCACCGCAGCGTTACTTGTAGCTGCCAAAAAGTAGAAACACCCAAATGTCCCAGTGCTGAAGGGGTAGGTAAAATGTGGCGTATAGCCACACAGACGGAGTTCTCTTCCAGCTGTGAAAGGGGATAAAGTATTGCTGCCACTCAGGTGGACTTTGAAAATCCTCTTACCTGGAGGAAGCCAGTCACAAAAGACCATCCACTGTGTGATTCCATTTCTATGAAATGCCCAGCGTAGGCAAAGCGGCAGAGACAGAGAGCAGATGAGCCCACAACTGGGGAGAAGGGATAAGGTAGTGACACTAATGAGGGAGATGGTGGGGGCGGGGGGATGCTGAAAATTAATTGTAGTGATGCTTCCATCACTGTGAACATGCTAAAAAAGAATAACAGCATTGAACTGCACATCTCACATGGGTGGTGGTATGGTATGTGAATTGTGTCCCATTAAACGTATTACCAAACGGAAAAGAGAATAATAGACCAGGAGGCAGCCATGTGTGTACCCTGTGGCCCTTGCTTACAGCTGACTCTCCCAATGTGGACCTCAGACCCGAGCTGAATCAGTCCTGGTCCTTTCTCTGGAATTTGGATCTTGACTAGGAAGAAGGGCTGGAATAACTGGGCTCAGGGGCTGTGGACAGTCACACTTCCCTCCCCCCACCTCCCTGCAGGCAGAGATAAAAATAAGAGGGCCGAAACCGGTTTGGCTCAGTGGATAGAGCGTCGGCTTTCGGACTGAAAGGTCCCAGGTTCGGTTCTGGTCAAGGGCATGTACCTTGGTTGCGGGCACATCCCCAGTGGGGGGTGTGCAGGAGGCAGCTGATCGATGTCTCTCTCTCATCGATGTTTCTAACTCTCTATCCCTCTCCCTTCCTCTCTGTAAAAAAAATCAATAAAATATATTTTTAAAAAAATAAGAGGAAGCTGGTTCCTCAGCCCCATGGAATGTTCTGCGTTCCGTGGAAGTAGCTCTAAAGTAGCTCTTTTAGGGACCCTTTGGGAGCCTAGAGGAGATGTGTGAGCCAGTGGGGAGAGCCCCGAGGGACCAGAGCAGGTCTGGAGGCTTCTCGGTGAAGAGCACTAAAGGGAAGAACAGAGGGAGGCTCAGTGTCCCAGCAACTCCCCTGGACATGGTTGGGAATGAAAGACCACGGCTCTGCCCTTGGCCAACAAGTCCCAGGGAGCCAAACTCCCACAAATAGCGACATAATGGCCTTGTTAATCTTATCAATAATTAATATTTTGTGCCAGCACAACCCATTATACTTTTCAAAGCCTATCCACCTCCACAATCTCCCTTGATTTGCTCCGTCCCCATCTGCAGTAGAGAGAGAGGTCTTATTCTCTGAGACCTGCATGCCCACAGCCCCTGCTAGCATAAAGCTAGAGGACCCACCCCTTGCATCCTGAGCTAAGGTGTGCACCTGACACAAAGGTAGACACCCTACAGGTGGGCCGGTGGCCCCAGAGGCCGCACAGTGGGACATGAGTACCCAGCAGGGGTGACAGTCACTGAGCCAACCCAGCCTCCCTCTCGGGTTGGAGAGTGAGCCGCCGGAGAGACAGAGCTCTGTTTTCGCAAGGGCAGGAGCCAGGAGACGCAGAGAGAAGGCGGTAAGCAGAAGCCAAGAATAAATAAGTGGCAGCAGCATCCAGGAAGCGGGATGAAGGTAGCAGAGAGACTTTGGTTGGCGGGGAAGGAGCAGGATGACCGAGATGGAGGAGCTGATGAAGGGGCCCTAGAACAGAGAATAGTTTTGGCAGGTGGTACCCCCACAGCCTGGACACCGGACCAGCACTGGACCCTGAGGGGTGTTCCTTGCCCTGAGCACCATTCCTGTCTCCCCAGAACGTGGCTTGGATACCTGTCTTCCTTATTGTCACAGGGATCCTCACAGGAACCCTCAACAGGAACCACCTGAATTTATTCCATTAATGCAGCCACCCAACCCCGTTTAGGCAATACTGTACCTCATCTTATTGTGCCTCACCTTATTGCCTTCACAGATGTTAAATGCTTTACACATTGAAGGCAAGACCCTCCTCTACCAGCAAAGGGATAATGAGTCATTTATTGCATTACTTGCTTTATTGCAGTGGTCTGGGACGGAACCCTCGGTGTTTCTCAGGTGTGCCTGTAACCCCGGACCTGGCAGGTAGAGGCGATTCCTGGCTCATGTCAGCACCTGTCTGCCCTTGAACCCTCTCTTCCCCAGGAGGGCCCCTGCTGGGGCCAACTAAATCCCTGACAGTCATGATGTCACCTGCCTTCAGCCTGGACAGTTGAGGGACATGTCCCAGGAGAGGTGACCACATTAGTAGATGACCAAGTTAAGTCAATGATGAAAGAATTCTTTCTTCTTCTCTCCCATCCCCCCTCTCCCCACACCTGCTCTCCCTTCTTCTCTCTCTTCCTTTCTTCTTACGTTTTCTCGAGCAAACCTGACTCCCAGGCACATCCCTTGCTGACTCAAGCAGCCAGCAGAGTCTGACTGGCATCTCTGTCCCAGTTCAAAATCCAACCTGATTGGCTCCGTTTGGATCGGGTAACCACCTCTGGTCCAATCCCCTCTGGCCAAGGGAACGGTGTGGTGTAGTGTTCATATGGTGCTTCAGCTTCTCAGAGGAAAAGGGAACATGATTTAGACGAACCCCGAAAGTGCATGCACTACACAGAGAGGAAGAAAATCAGGGCAGGAGTTACTTTTTTAATTGATACATGTTGAGTGCTCTAGAAACAGTGCATATATTTTCTTATTTAGTTCAGTCTTCACAGCTCTGAGAAGCGTTAATAACCTTACTTGGTAAATGAGGGAAATTAGACTCAGAAGTTAAGGCGTTTGCCCAAGGTATTGGGTCTGGTAAGGGGTGCAGCAGGATGAAAATCCAGGGCCATCTAACCCCAGGAATGTTACGCTCTTTCCTCCACTGAACTGCCTGTGTGACCTTGAAATGTGCCGCTGCCGTTGCTTTGTTAAAGACCACCAATCCGGCCTCGTTGAAAGGTTTTTGAAGCTGGCTCGTTCACGTTCATCAACATATAACGAGGAAGCAGAGTCCGGGCGGAGTCCAGGGGTGGTTGGTGACTAGCCCACAGTCACCTAGGAGACCTGGATGCCTGTCCCTTTTCTGCCTTTGAATCCCTAAGTCTCAGGCTGGAGCTTTCCCCTGACTATCATGCTGCCTTGTCAGCATCCAGAGAACCTGTTCCATAGTTTTTTCTTCCTTTTTTAAGTGGCTAGAGAGAGAGACTGTGAGCAGGCGAAGGACGTACCCAGTTTGTGGGAAGTGGATTGGGGAGAGGCAGAGGAGAACCAGAGACATGAATTAGGAGGCTGGAGCCCTCTTCTGGAAGTGAGGGGAGGGAGATAGCTTACACTCCAGTAGGGCAGATGGGCAATGTAGGTGAGGTTCTCCAGCAAACAGAACCAATAAGATAGACCTATGTCTATATCTAGAAATCCTATATACTGAAAAGCTGATATGCAAATAGACCAAAAGGCAGAACGACTGGTTGCTATGATATGCACTGACCACCAGGAGGCAGATGCTCAATGCAGGAGCTGCCCCCTGATGGTCAGTGCACCAGAAGCCGGGCGCACGGCCGGCGAGTGCAGCTGTGGTGGCGGGAGCCTCTCCCACAGGGACTGGGCCTAAGCCATCAGTTGGACACCCCCAGAGGGCTCCCGGACTGAGCCCAGTCCTCCCACCCCCTAGAAGTACACGAATTTCATGCACCAGGCCTCCACTTTATTATGAGGAACTGGCAATTAGGATTATAGAGGCAAAGAAAGTTCCAAGGTCTGCATTTGGCAAGCTGGGGCCCAGGAAAGTCAAGGGCCTTGTCTGAGGTCAAGGGCCTGAAGCCAGGAAAGCCTGTGGTGTGTGTTCCGGTCCCCGGGCAGGACAAAAACAGTGTCCCAGCTCCACAGTCAGGAAGGCCAGGTTCCTTCTTCCTCAGGCTTTTTGTTCTACTCATCTCTTACGTTGATGGGATGAGGCCCACCCCCATTAGGGAGAGCAATCTGCTGTACTCAGTCTATCCATTCACATGCTAATCTCATCCAAAACACAATCACAGACACACCCAGAATGTACCCTAAGGCCTAGTCGTCAAGTGGACACATAAAATCAGCCCTCAGAGTATGAGCAAGTCAACATCACATTTATGCTCTGGCCAGTGTGGCTCAGGGGGTTGGTTGGATGTTGTCCCATGAACCAAAAGGTTGCAGGTTCGATTCCTGATCAGGGCACATGCACAGATTTCAGGTTCGATTCCCGGTGGGAGGTATGCAGGAGGCAGCTGATGCATGTTTCACTCTCACTTCAATGTTTCTCTCCCTCCCCTCCTGCCACACCTTCCTCTCTAGAAACATCAGGACTAAAATAGGAAAACAACAACACATTTATATATTCGGGGAGCAATAAGAAAGTAAGAAAAAAACGGAGCAGGGTGAGAACAGTGGGGACAGAACAATAGGCACAGAGAGAATGTCTGAAATAAATATTTGTTAAATGAATGGCCGAGTCTCACATTTCTATAAAAATGCCACTTTTCCCTGTATGTCCCAAATTGCTTTGCCTTGTATTAGGTTTTAACTGTAGTGAGTGCTGTGGTTGCCGGGAACTAAGGTAAAAAATATAGATGTGTGTGTATAAGAATCAGCTGCCTGAAAGATACCGTGTTCGCACATCCTTCGGGAATGTCACATTTGATCCGGCCACTGGACACGCTTGACTTCTTCTTTATTTATGAATTCTGGCGCTTCTCCCTCTGAGGTGGCTCAGAATAGCTTCTGATCCTGCTCACTCACAGAAACAGTGAAATCAAATCTTCCTGCACCGGACCCGGCCATCAGCAGCTTTGCTTATGCAAGCTGTCCCGCCCCCGTGAGTACCAGGATGGTTAGAGCAGAGCCCTAGACAGGTTTCGGTGGAGGCTCCTCCACATAAACATCCTCGACTCGCGCAGTATAATTCTGGTAAAGTGCATTCGTTTCCAGAAATCTCGTCGCAATCAATAAAAGTTGTGCGCACCCGCCTGAAGGCTGAGTTTCAGCCATTTGCTCTCCACTCACCTCTCGATACCCCTTTAAATGTTTTCGGTCTATCCCTTGGTAATATTCAAATCAATGCTCTGACTTATTTATTCTCTGGAAGTCTGATTTATCTCCTCTCACTGAACTTCTGCACTCTGGGCAAAGCAGTGGGCTCGGAGAAGTACTTACTGTGTTGGTGTGTGTGTGTGTGTGTGTGTGTGTGTGTGTGTGAACTGGCATGAGTGTATGTAGCCTAATAGAGTTGAAAAACCTCTGAATTTAAAAGCAAACAGATCTGTCTAGGCTAATGGGACAGCTCTTCTACATTCAACTTGGCAACTTTGGCAAATGACCCTGCAGGGCCTCCGTTTCCATCCCTGTAAGAGAGAAGTACAGCAGTATGCCCGAGAGAAATGAAAACCATGTCCACAGAAAAGCTGGCACATGGATGTTCATAGCAGCATTTTTCATAATAGCGAATGAAACCCAAGTGCCCATCGACCGATGGATGCGTAATTGAACTGTGGCCGATCCATACAATAGAGTATGACTCGGTCACAAAGAGGAATGATGTTCTGATTCATGCGACAACTGGGTGAACCTGGAAAACATGATGCTAAGCGAAGGGCCATGTGTATTAGTTTGCCAGCGCCGCCAGAGCAAAGGACCACACACGGGGTGACTTACGAAACAGAGAGGTATTGTCTCCCGGTCTCTGGAGGCTGGACGCCCAGGGCCAAGGTGTCAGCCATGCCACTTACCCCGGAGGCCGGGCCAGAGAGGGTGCCTGGCTTCTGGGGGCTGGCTGGCAGGCCTTGGCGTTCCCTGGCTGGTGGAAGCACCATGCAGTCTCTGCTTTCACCTCCCTGCGGCTCTCCCCGGGTCCACATTTCCTCTTTGTATAAGGACACCAGCATATTGGATTAGCGCTGCCTCCAATGATGTCATCTCAACTAATGACATCTGCAGTCCCTACTTCCGAATCAGGTCACGTTCGGAGGTACGAGGGTTAGGACTTCAACATATAAATTTTGAGGGGGACACAGATGAACCCATCACCAACGTTATCTGATTCCATTTATATGCAATGTCTAAAATAGGTAAATCCGTAGAGACAGAAAGTAGATTAGTGGTTGCCAGGGGCTGGGGAAAGAAGGAATATGGAATGACTGCTAATGGGTACAGGGTTTATTTTTGAAAATGTTCTGAAATCAGATAGTGGTGACGGTTGCACAACTCTGTGAATATACTTCCAACCAAATGGGTAAACTGTAGGGGTGATACCTTTTAAAAGGCTATTTAAAAAAAAAAAAGTGTAATGCTGACCACTCTCTGCCATGCCAGAGTTCTGCAGATCGTGTGATATAATGGGAATGAGTGTGTTTGGAAATCTCCGTGAAGACAATGCACAATTATAACCCTTGGTCTTGAATTTTTGGTAATCATGTGCATTCCATGCTAACTACCGGACAAATTCCCTTTTAATTCCAAACCTTCCTCCTTACACGCCAACTTAAACAGTCACTGCAAGCTCACTCTCATATTTCTTGAAAAAAAACATCTTCCCCAAACCTAACCCTGTGATTCCCACAAAGCGTTCATCCTTTCTGAACGGATGTCTCTTTTAGCACTGAACGGATCTCAGTGCCATCTCTGGAAGGCACCCCCCAGCCCTCACATTGTGAGAAACGAGGTGTGTTTTTTTGTTGTTTTTTTTTCCCTGCATCTGTGCTTTCGCCCTTGTTGGATCACAGCTAATTCTTTCCCCAGAGGCCGAATAAAATTCCATGAAACAGTCCGCATTTCAGTGGCTAACAACATCACCTCCCGTCCTCTGAGGCGCCTCCCTGCATCTCTGCCCATTCCTCACCCCCACGCTGCACAAAGCCTCCGAATCCTTCAAGCACCGTTCCCAGGGACCGCTCTGCGTGTGGCGGGCCCACGCAGCTGCCTCTGGCCACGGGAGCACGGGGCGGCCTCCTCATGCTCCTGACCTTGGCGGGGTGCCTCGTGCCTACTGTAGGGCGAACTCTGCATTTCGGGTCTCTCCGGCAGCCTGTCTCCTGCGGTGCGAGGGATCTCTGGGTCTGAACTGCGTATAGATCAGTGGATTGTAGACGCGCAGTGCAGCTGCTGACTCCAACTTGGCAATCCCTCCAATGCCCCCTTCTTCTGTCTGCCTGCTAGAATTTATGCTCTGGGGCCCGATCAAGCTGGCTCCCCCTCCTCGCTCTCTGGCTGCTTGCTGAGTGTCTTTGGCTGAGTTGCTCAGCCTCTCTGGGCCTCAGTTTCTTCAGCTTTATGTGTTTTCCTAAGGGGATAACGCCTGTGTTCTCCTAAGACTGTGATGAGGATGGTTGGGGTTTTTCTGGTACATACTGAGAGCCTGACTGGATGCTGCCTCTGTCTCCCCTGCCCCCCCTCTAGCCCAGGGAGGTCTGGCCAGCGGGGTCCATCTTAACTGAGGACTAAGAGACGGTGTGGAAAGACCACTGCTTTCTGGATCAGGCACACCAGCTGAGGCCCCGGCTCTGGTTGTGACCTTGGGCAGACTCACACCTTCCCATGTCACCGGGGATGGGACAGAGTGAGGAGCATATGGGTTCATGGCGAAGAAACAGCTTAGATGCCTGCACGGGGCTGTGTGGCTGGAAGGGTCTGTTATCTTGACTGCCCTCCCGTTCATCATGTGACTTGACCCCGCTCACCCCTGGCCCAGGCTGCTCTCCACAGGACCCCACACTTGGCTTCTGTGAAACTCACTGATCCCTGGCCAGCCTTCCTGGCTCTCAGGCGGGCAGCCCCTGGGCCCTCTCTGCAGCCCCTCTTAGTTTTCTCTCTTTTTCTTTTCTTTTCTTTTCTTTTTTTTTACAGAAAGGAAGGGAGAGGGATAGAAAGTTAGAAACATCAATGAGAGAGAAATATCGATCAGTTGCCTCCTGCACACCTCCCACAGGGGATGTGCCCACAACCAAAGTACATGCCCTTGACCGGAATCGAACCTGGGACCTGTCAGTCTGCAGGCCGGACGCTCTATCCACTGAGCCAAACCGGTTTTGGCCCCACTTAGTTTTCTTCCTCCCCATCCTCCCAGCAGACCTTTTCCTTGGCCCCCCAGCAGCTTCGAGGGGCCCTGGGCCAGCTGACGGTTCCCCGTTCTCACCGTGCTCATGGAGAGTGTGGCGCTCCGGAGGGACCGGGAGAGTGCTCTCCATCACTCCTCACTCACCGCCTGGCGCCGTGGGCTTTGGGCAGGGTCCTCCGTCCTCTGTGCCGGGCTGCCTCCCGGTGAGCTGGCCATGAGGGCAGCATCTCCTCGTCAGTGGCTGTGCAGACGAAATAAGTCATCATGCGTAAAGAATTCAGACCGGCGTCTAGCCCATAGGAAGCACTCAATAAATATTTGATACGATGGTTGCTTATACATTCCATCATTCATCCGTGGACACCTTCTCCCTGCTGGGTGCTAGGGACTCGGGTGAGCCAGATGGTGACCCACCTCCCGGAGCTCCCAGGCCAGAGAGGCCGGCAGAGGAGACCACAGGCCATGACTGACTCGGGGAAAGCAGGGTCGGCGCTGTGGGTATGGCTGCTTAAAGGGAGGAGAGGGCGGGGGCTAGGAGGAGAGAGGCACTGACTCCCTGGGGTGGGTCGGGAGAGGCCTGGCAGAGAGAGAGCATTTGTTGGGGTCATGAAGGGGGCGTAGGAGGTCACCCACTGGAGGAGAAGAGGCTGGGAGAGGGCGGTCAGGGATGGGAACAGCACAGGCAAAGGCACAGAGGCTGGGAGAGTGGGCCCACATTTAGAGATAAGAAGGTAAAGCTTGCCAAAACCGGTGTGGCTCAGTGGATAGAGCATCAGCCTGCGGACTGAAAGGTCCCAGGTTTGATTCCGGTCAGGGGCATGCGCCTTGGTTGCAAGCACATCCCCAGTGGGGAACACGCAGGAGGCGGCTGACCAATGTGTTTCTCTCTCTCAATGTTTCTAGCTTTCTATCCCTCTCCCTTCCTCTCTGTGGAAGATCAATAAAATATATTTAAAAAGAATGTGAAGCTTGCCCTGGCCCTATGGCTCAGTTGGTTAGAGCATCGTCCCAATACACCAAGGTTGTAGGTTCAATCCCCAGTTAGGACACATACAAGAATCAACCAGTGAATATATAAATAAGTGGAACAGTAAATTGGTTTCTCTTTCTCTCTCTCTTGTTCTTTTTAAAAGAATGACAAGCTTAGCTGCCCCACCTTCCTCCCTCCCACTCATTGGCAATCTGTCTTTGGGGTCCTGCCACAAGCAGCTCTGATTGTAGGGTGAAGGCTCTATCAGCCACCGGGGAGCCCATCACAGGTGCCCCAAGAACGGCCCTCAGCCCAGACCAGCGGGAGGTGGCAGGTAAATACCGCAGTGGCCTTGCCCCTCGAGGTGGAACAGCTCTAAGTGGGGTTTCATACCATTTCCCAGAATCCCAGCGGCGGGGGGAGCCGCAGGGGCTTGATATGGTACCTGCTCATGAAAGCACCCTATCCAGGGCTCACCTCCCAAATGTGCCATCCGGACCCCAGTGCTTTCTCAGAGTCCGCTTCCTGGGGAACCGGCCTAAGGCATCAGGCTGACCAGACAGGTTGGTTGTCCGGAATCCTGTGTTGCCCACCATTCTGGTCCCTTGAGAAGGTCTTCTGGCCATTACTGAGTGCTCAGTCCATGCCAGCACTGGGCTAGACACAGAGGGCGCGTCAAAGCAGAAAATAATCCCTCAAAGAACTAGTTGAGGAGGCAGGACATATCTGTGAATAATATAAAATACAAACACCGGAAAGGCAGAGTGTGTGGGCACAGGAGCCTGGAATGCCTCGTGTAGAAGGTTCTCCACCCGTAGGGAGCCGTGGAAGGGTGGTGAGCAGTGGAGGGCAGGGCCATCTCCGTGTTAGGAGGATCCCTTGGGCTCGAAAGCGGGATGATGGGGGGAAAAGGGGGAAGGAGGGCGAGGCTGGAGACAGGGAGGCCAGGAGGAGGCCGTTGAGTAGTCCAGGCTTCTGACTCCAGCTCAGTCCTGTCTTAGCTGGCCAGGCTCCGCCCCCAAACCGGGGAGGGCCCTCTTTTCATAAAGAGCTCAGACAGTTTCCTGCCTTCCCACCCTTCCTCTCAGATCCGTTTCCTGCTGGGCCTCCAGACCTTTTCCTCCTGCCTCCCCCCCATCGCTGACTTCAGAACGTTTCCTCTGGTTTCCACCACCTCCCGCCCTTTCTCTCCTGCCCCGAGTGCGGGATACTCAGCAAAGTCACTCCTTCCTGCACTCCGCCCCGACGCTCCGGGCCGCGAGCGTCTCCTCTCTGCTTTAAGTAAGCGGAATTGGAGCAACCTTGGCCTTGGGAGACAGACTGTGTCTTCTAACGACTTTCCTTCAAAACCACAAATGCATTTTGTCTCGATTTGAGGTGATTCTGGCCTCTCTCGTCAGCAACCTCAGGGGGTGTGAAGCGGCATCTGGCAGCCCTACCGCTTCGCAGCGGATGCTGCCCTTTTGTGAAAAGTCGATTTCTCTGCAAAGCAGTCGCGGGGGCACCGAGAGCACAATTCTCTGTCCCTTTGGGGCGTGTGTCTGAGCCAGGCCCGGGCTGGGAGTCGGTGGGTAAGACATCTGCTGCCCAAGCCCCATGGCCCCGTGGGGGAGAGGCACAGCGAGACGGGTCACGTGAAAAGGTTGTGCGAAATGCCAGGGAGTCTCCGAGGAGGCGAGGGCCGGCCACGCTGACCTTGGGCAAGTGATCAGGCCTCCCCGTGCCTCAGTCTCCTCATTCTGAAACTGGGACAGTGGAAGTTCTTGCTCTTCATGTTGTTGTGAGGCTTCAATAAGGGGACGTTCAGGAAGAGCTTAACACAGAGCCTGAAGAAGGAGGCACCAAGGGAATGCTAGCCAGCTATTCTGTTGTTGTTTTTTAAATTCTCCTGCCAGGAAATGCTCCTCTTTAAAGTGTACAGTTCAATGTGTGTTTTTTTAAAATATATTTTTATTGATTTCAGAGAGGAAGGGAGAGGTAGAGAGAGAGAGAAATATCCATGATGAGAGAGGATCATTGATTGGCTGCCTCCTGCATGCCCCTACTGGAGATTGAGCCCGTAACCCAGGCATGTGCCCTTGACCGGAATTGAACCTGGGACCCTTTAGTTCGAAAATTGATGCTCTGTCAACTGAGCCAAACCAGCTGGGGCTTTCACTGGTTTTTAGTATATTCACAAGGTTATACACCCCTCACCGCTATTTTCCAGAACATTTTCATCACCCCCAAAGAAACCCTGCACCCGTTAGCCATCATCCTCCCAACTGCCCCTGCCCCAGGCAACCACTAGTCTACTTGACAGTTCACATAAATGGAATTATACATATATGTGGCCTTTTAAGCTGGCTTATTTCATGTAGCATGTTTCTAAGGTCTATCCATGTTGTAGCATGTAAACAGTATACTTGATTCTTTTTTATGGCTGAATAATACTCTGCCATTGTGATGATCATTTGCTTATCTGTTCACCAATTGATGAACATTTGGGCTATTTCTACATTGGGGCTATGGTGAGTAGCACTGCTATGAACATCTATGTACATGTTTTTGTGTGGGCATCTGTCCGCATGTCTCTGGGGCAGATGGAGACCTGGGAGTGCAATATCTGGGTCATGCGGTAACTCTGTGTCTAACTTTTTGAGGAACTGCCAGGCTGGTTTCCGGAGTGGCTGCCCCAGCTAGTCCATCTGGTTCCCAGAGCGCTTTCCCACACGCCACCCCTGCACAGCCCCAAAGGGGGAGCGATGTGCCCGAAGGCCCAGGGAAAGGTAATGGCAGAGCCAGCGCTAGAGCCAAGGACTTTGCGGCCCAGGTTCAACCTGTCACCTGAGGCACCCAGGACCGACCACCGGGTTTCTGATGCCCCAGCTGCTGGGAAGTGGTATGAGGCATCGCCCCTGTTCTTGGCGGCTCACTGTCTGGCAGGTGGCCAGTGGCTTACCCAAGACCCTTAGGCACCTGGAGGCCCGAGACCCCCACCTGCACGCCTCTCAGCAGACATGGCTGCCCCTAGTTCCCGAGGCCAGGGCAGGGGGCGCAGCGGCAGGTAGGGTCCGGGAGTGGCTGTGCTGTACCACGTGGGCAGGTGTGTTTCTGGGGTGGACGGAGCCCTAGAAAGCTTCCCTACTCAGCCTTTACTTCTCCTGCCAGGATTGGAGCCCAGCCCTGGACCGCTGCCTTCCTGGAGGGGGCCCCGGCCCCATGCCACACTCACACCAGACTCTCCCCTTTTGTGACCTTCTTATCATCGAGTGCCTCACCCCGACCAGCACCGGCCCATGTCTGAGCGCCCAGGCCCTTCTGACGCTCGGCTGAAAATGACCTTGAACCATGACAACCTTGCTGAAACTCCGTTTTCTCATCTCTCACACCTGTCCCATAGGGTGGCTGTGGGAGCAACATCCGGTACCTGTTAAAGCAGTGGGTTCTCAACCTTCCTAATGCCGTGACTCTTTAATACAGTTCTTTATGTTGTGGTGATCCCCAACCATAAAATTATTTTTGTCGCTACTTCATAACTGTAATTTGCTACTGTTATGAATCTTAATGTAAATATCTGTGTTTTCTGATGGTCTTAGAGGACCCTGCCAGCTGTTCGCGACCCACAGGTTGAGAACCGCTGAGTTAAAGGGACACAGTTGGTACTCAAAAGTTGGCGTGAGAGGAGGCACCATCTCCTCCCTGCTAGCTCTGTGACCTTGGGCAGCGCACCTGACCTCACAGAGCCTCTTTCATACTTTGGAGAATGGGAGGTGCATGTAAAGAGTTGAATATCAGGACTCAGTAGAGAACAGCTATGGCTGTTGTTATGCAAATTAAAGAGATTGGCATGTAAAGTCCCTCGCAGAGGCCTGGGACATCATAGATGTTTGCAAAATGAGACCTGTGGGTGTCATCATGGCTTGGCTTTGTGCAGGTGATTGCGACGGAAAGTGGCCTCGCTCATTACCCAGACATTGGTGCCAACGGGGTGAACTCCAAAGCCCCGGCAGACCAGTGGGCAGAGCAGGTGAGCCCACAGGTCCTGGGAGCTTTGGGACGGAGCCCGGGGATCAGGGAGCCGAGCATGAAGAACAGCCGAGGCCAGCTGAGTGGGAGAGCCTCCGGTGAGAGCCAGAGGCAGGGCAGTGGAGGCTGCTGGGAAATTAAGCACTCAAGTGCCTGCTGTGCAAGTAGCCAGATGTGCTTAAAGGATCGGGGACCGAGCTGCCCTCTGGAGATGTCTGATGCTTCCTGGGCCGATGAGCCGCCTCCCAGCATGCTTTTGGCAGCATCACGGGGCACTTCTGTCCCGTGCAAGTGGGAGAGAAAGCTGGGTGTGATGAGCTAGGGAGCCCAGAGGCCAGCAGAGATCATGGCAGGCTTCCTGGAGGAGCTGGCCATGCAGAATGGGAAGGGTTTGCAGGGAGTAGGGAGGGCAGAGAGCAGAGAGGGAAGAAGGCACAAAGGCAGAAGCACCAAGTTGCTTCAGGGATCAGAGCAAGCTGCTGAATCTCCTTTTAAAAATGTAATACAGTTTTGTGATAACACTCGCATTGTAAGACATTCAGCAATGGGGGGAGGAGGTTGTGAAAACACAATTAAGGAAGGGAGGCCATGAAAACAACCTCCAGTGGCCTCACTCTCCTGAGGAATGAGCACGAACATTTTGGTGGCTGTTCTCCCACCTTCTCTCGAGGCATATATATCACCTATATTCCTGTCTCTTCCTTTTATAAAAGCAAAGATGAACTCCTACCACGCATGCTGTTTGTGACCTACTTTCAAACGTGCCTCACGAACTGTGTTCCCTGTCATTACATAGTCGACTTCACCACTATTTAATGCCTTCCGACTATTCTCTCAGATGAATGGAACATAATTTATTTAAGTAATTTTCTATTCTTGGGTATTTAAGTGGTTTCCAATTTTTCAATATCATAAGCATCTTCTAAATGAACATCTTTGAGGCTGCAGCTCTGTGCACGTCCTTAATTATGTCCTTGGGATACATTTCCGGAGAAGAAATTGCTCCGCTAAAGGGATGCAGATTTTAAGGAATTTTAAGACGTGTTGTCCAATGGCTCCCCCGGAGCCCGGCGCCGGTTCCCCTCCCTGCTACTGAGCAGAGGGTGCTCGCTGTCTAGCGTTTCCTCTCACACTGGCTGCTGTGGATTTTTTTTCTTTGTCAGTTTGATAAATTCAGGACCAGAAAGCGTGAATCCAAGTTTTCCGAGGTGTAAATTGGAGGCGGTAATAACGGTGTGTCATGGGTTCGTTGTGACAGTCGGAACGCATAGTGGGTCTGATGTGCTTAGAAAGAAAACACAATGTCCATGATTCGTGACTCTCCTGACTCCATTATCCCTGGAATGAGGAAGTCCCCGGGAGTCAAGGTTGGAAAGGTCAGTGGAAGTCAGCCTTGTGAAGGGCTTTATCTTCCCTTGAACTGCCAGTGAGTCTCTGCTTGTAAAAATGGAAACAGCCCACACCTCTGAGGGCCGAAAGTGAAAGTACTGCTTCCCCTTCCTCACCATTCTCTCCCCAGAGATCAGGCGTGTGTCTTGCAAGATGTTTTCTCCTACCTTTACGAACTCTGTGTGAGTGTGCATGTGTTTGTGTGTGTGTGTGTGTGTGTGTGTGTGTGTGTGTGTGTGTATACATCCATCCATGTACTAGTATAGAATTCATTATGGTTTTGCAAAATGCAATCCTGCCCAGGACTTCACTCCCATCTCTAACATTCAGATCCACCTTATTCCTGGTAACATCTGCTTGGGTTCCATGTGCTTGTCCTTCCCCTCACCCACTGGAGCTGGCATTTCTTAGAGTTTGCGATCCTCGCAGCGGGATGCGAGGTCAGAGTGGCGAGACATTGTCACACTGTCAGATTGCTCGCCAAAGAGATCGTACTAATTCATTTATTCTCCCCGCAGCACTACAGGACTGGGGGAGGGCGGGGAGGGCCAGGCCCGGGGGGATCGGGCAGCCCTTCAGCAGCCTGGCTGGGTGCGAGCGGCACCTGTCTCCCTCACCTGTTAACGCTCCGCGTTCCGGAACGGGCCCGGAGCGGAGCCGGAGCTGCCTCCAGCCTGCTTCTCGCTGTCCTCCGCTGTGAGGCAAACCACAGAGGAATCTTCCTCTTGTTAATTAACTGGGGCTTTATTAAACACCTCAGCAGCTAGCCAGCTGCTCTGACCCAGCTGCTCCTGGGAGACGCGAGGATGAGAAGTTTGGTGTTTTAACCGGGTCTGTCCTCGATGACAGCGTTGGTGTGGGGTGTTGAGCTCTGAGTCAGATACTGCGTTATCCGGGAGACACGGCTCTCCAACAACCAATGTGCGTGAAGCCATGACTCTCTGTCCGGCGAGGTGTGGGCCCTGGGGAGGGGGACGTGGGCACCGGTCCCTCCCCCAGGGACCCGGAGGAGTGGAGGAGCCGGGAACCCACACAAGGAGTGATGGGTGTGAACATGGTGTGCCAGGGGTGCCAGCCCCCAACCCCCCCCACTCTCTCTCTCTGGAGAATCCGGAGAGTGGACAGTAAGCAGGACCTCAAAGGCTCAGGAGGGGAACAGTGTGGGTAAAGGCCCTACGTTTGAATGGGAAACAGCAAGTACGAGTCTGTTTGTTACTGTGTGATTTATGAAAGCCAAACATTGGAAGGACCTAAATGAGGGCAATTATTAAGTAAATTACGGTATAACTACACTTTGCATATATTAACATCGTGTTTTTAAAACAATATACACCTATAAGCATAGGAAAATTACTACTCGGTAATACATTTAAAAGCAGTATATGACATTACATAGAGCATAATTCTGTTTTGTTTTTCTAACTGCAAAATAACTCTCCAATCCCCTCTATCTGGGAAAAACCCCCCACAGTATTGTTCACTGTGGGCATCTCACCAAATTTTATTCTTTACATTGATTATTTTCTCAAGCTTCTGTAATGAGGATGTAGTATGTTCATAATTAGAAAAAGGAAATCCATGGAAGTAGAAATGACACGAATGCCTAATAAATATGAAAAATGCTCACCCTTGCTGATGATTAAAAATGCAAATGAAAGCAGCTTTAGCTGACCAACCTCAGAAGGAAAACCTGCTCTCACTGGCAGCAGTGTGGCAAGAGGAACATGGTCTGCACCTTTGAGTGCAGTTGCTTCAGCTGCAGTGTTGGGGGCTCAAAAAATACTGTCCCTCCTACCGTCTAAGTCTTCCTAGCTGGGCTGACCATCAAATTCACAGAGGCCAATTAACGGGTAAAAATCAGATTTTAATGCAGGCACACAGGGAATTCACATACGCAAAAAAAAAAAAAAAAAAAAAAAATCCCAGAGACAGTGAGGCAGAATTGGGTGTATGTGTCATTTTGGACAAAAAGAAAAGGGGAAAATGAGATATCAGATGTCAAAAGAGAGAATGAGCAGTTTCCAGGTAATTGAGGAAGAGCAGACCGTGCATGGCACGCAAATTCTTGCTTGGGTGGGACCGAGAGGGTGGTCCAGGCCCCTGCCTGCCTGGAGCCTCCCATCCACAAGACTCCTTGGAATTAGGCTGGGATGAGTCTTCTAAGATGTCCTTCCTGGAGCAGGCCTTGCCATCTGAACCGCTGAGGCAGGAAAGGACGAGGAGAAAGGTTCTTTCTGAGTCTTGTTTCTTAATAACCGGCTTCAAATAAATACCCCAAAGGCAGCTAGCTGCAGGGTGTTGGCCCCTTTCTGTTCTCTGCAATGAGAATGCAGTCTTCTAGTCATTAGAAAAAAGCAATGAAATTATTTTCTTACATTAAAATAAAAGGAAATCTATGAAAGTAGCACCGATACAGATGACTAATAAACATAATTATTAAACTAGGCACTAAAAATGCAAATTGAAGCAGCGTTATAATACCGCGTTTTAACGGAGCGACTTGAGAAGAAAAACCTGCTCGCACACAACATCTGTTGGCAGCGGAGTGGGTAAGAGAAACACTTGTATCCTGCAAATTTGAGTATCGTTCAGTTCAGCCTTTCTGAGGAACAGTTTGGCAACACATATATCAAAGTCCTTAAAATGGGTAATTTCTCAGTAACGTTAATTTTTAAAGATGTGTAATTGTAGTCCTTGAATACATTAAGGAAGTAATTAAGGGACTGTGTACTGGTGGATAAGCAAGAAAGCCCGTCACAGGACTTTTTTAAAATACGTTAGTGAAGCCCTGGCCAGTGTGGCTCAGTTGGTTGAGCAGCATCCCATGCATTGATGCCTGTGGACTGTGGTCCAGGGCACATGTCTGGGTTGCAGGCTCGATCCCAACAGGGGGCATGCAGGAGGTGGAGGATCGATGATTATCTCTCACCATTGATGTTTCTCTCTCTTCCTCTCTGAAATAAATATATATATATATATATATATATATATATATATATATATATATATATTATTTTTTTTTAAGTCACTTTCTACCTTTGGAAATGCTGAGGGGAGAGAAACAAGAGAGAGGGAAGAGGGGGAGAGGAAGAGGGAGAGGGAGAAGTAGAGAAACTTGAATTTGTTCCACTTATTTATGCATTCATTGGTTGATTCTTGTATGTGCTTTGACTGGAGATTGAACCCACACCTTGGCAAATCAGGATGTTGCTCTAACCAGCTGAGCTCCCCGGCCACAACATGCTTGTTAGTGGTTTATGGGGGTAATACTCATTTAAAATGCACCGCCATGTGCACTTTCAGTATATGCACAGTTTAGACTTATTAATTATACTTCAACAAAGCTATCTAAAAACAAAGAGATCACCTCCCCAGTGACACGGGTCTTGAACTCACCCTGTCCCCACACCAAGCCCCAAATCGTATCAGCTTTCTCCGTTGGTACCATGAGTAAAGGACTCATGTCCCGCCTGGTGATGAATGAATGGGTGAGGAGGGCGGGGGAGGTCCCGCTGTGGACAGGGGGCGGTGGAGCAGCAGAGGCTCCAGGAGTGAGGAGCGGACAGGCCCCTAGGGACTCTGGGGATGGCGCTAGAACCATCCAGAAAGGTACTCAGAGGTTGGAGGTCAAGCCAGAATCCGGGTGTTCCGTCATTGGGAGGGGTCCGGCATTGTTTCAGTTTCCCCAGCCTGAAAATCGAGAGTCATAATACTCATAGCTATGGTTGAGGATTATTTTTTGTTGAGGGTTATATGAGTTAACCCATGTACAGGGTTTAGAACCGCACCTGACCTGTTGGAGGTGCCATGTGGTCACGGTGAGCCTGTTTGGTTGTGAATAGCCCCTGGGACCAACCTTTGGTTAATCTAGACTCGGGTTGATGGTGTGTGGTTTCAGGGGTGGTCTCTTCTCCCTAAGAGACCCAGCTTACTCTCCCCCCCCCCGCTTTCAGCCAGCTGCTGGACGACCCCCATCCTTTCAACCTTCCCTGCAGGGCTTGGCACCCCTGCCAGTCTATCTAGGTTATTTTGCAAAGCTGTCTTTCTGAAGCCGCTGCTCTAACGACAGGGAGGCACATATGTTGCAGCTTATGCTTCTATTTCGAGTTGGGGATTTGAAGAGAGAGTGTGCGCGCACATGGATAAGCATCTGTGTGCAGGCCTGTGTGGGTTTGTGGTTGTGAACCTGCGTGCACCTGGGTGACCGCATGGGCTTGCCTGAACCTGCATGGTTGCGCATGAATACACGTTCAAGGGCACGTGAGCTTCTGAAGGACTGTCGCCTGAGCACCGCGATGCGTCTGCGTTTGGAATATGTACACCCGTCCTTGTGAGCATACGTACGTGTCCGTGACCACGTGTGTGGTGTGAGATGGTAGGGTTTATTTCACGTGCATCTAGTTTGTGTCATGTTTGCACACGGTGCTTGTGTGTATCTGTGTATCTGTGTAGCTTGCCTCTCCTCACACCCCAGGAGGCACCCAGGAAAGTGCAGAGGACGAGGAACAAAGGAATAATCTGCATAGCTTAGTCTTTGATCTCTGCCACCCAGGAGCATCCCTCCCTCCCTCCAGCTGCCACGCTGCCTCTCCAGCCCTGTGGACTCCATCTTTGAGCTCTGTCTTCCAGAAACCTCTCCTTGCCCGCCAAGAGGGGAGCCAGGCGGAGAAGGGCAAGGAGCCTTTATTGAGCACCTGTGGGGCACCAGGCACCTGAGCCGGATGCTTCACGTACCTTCTCCGGTTTTAGCAATCCCTAAACAGTGGTTCCCACGTGGCGGTTGAGGGAGCCGAGGACCAGGGGAAAGTAAGCCATTTGTCTAAGTCAGTGGTTGGCAAACTCATTCGTCAACGGAGCCAAATATCAACAGGACAACGATTAGAATTTCTTTGGAGAGCCAAATTTTTTAAACTTAAACTTCTTCTAACGCCACTTCTTCAAAATAGACTTGCCCAGGCCGTGGTATTTTATGGAAGAGCCACACTCAAGGGGCCAAAGAGCCACATGTGGCTCTCAAGCCGCAGTTTGCCGACCACGGGTCTAAGTGATGGAGCTAGAATTCGAACTCAGGACTGCAACCAGGCTGTCTTCATAGAGCATACCTAGCTGCCAGGTACTGAGGAGTGGAAGCTACAGCCGGAGCTCTAGGGGAGATTCTTGGGAGACACAGACAGCCTGATGTCAGAGTCAGGGGGATGAGCAGGGAATCAGTCCTCAGAGGAGAGCCCTTACTCCGTTTCTATAAGGAGGCAGGATGGGGTAACCCCAGGTGTCAGAGTGGTCCATGGATCAAGGCAGGAGAGCAAGGCATGGACCAATAACAGAGAGCAAAGATGAAAGACAGCATCTTTGCCACCCCTATCTTAGGACGCAGTTGGCAGATTCCTTTCCCCGGTTGTGGGAGTATGGGAGGCAACCAATCTGTGTTTCTCTCTCTCTCTGTCTGTCTCAAATCAATAAAAACATATCTCAGGTGCCAAGACTGGTTTGGCTCAGTGGATAGAGCGTCAACCTGCAGACTGAAAGGTCCCAGGTTTGATTCCGGTCAAGGGCATGTACCTTGGTTGCGTGCACATCCCCAGTGGGGGGTGTGCAGGAGGCAGCTGATCAATGTTTTTAGCTCTCTGTCCATCTCCCTTCCTCTCTGTAAAAATATCAATATTTTTTTTTTCTAAAACATATCTGGGGTGAGGATTTAAAAATTTTCCCATGTTCTTATCTGTTAAGTGTGTGCGTAAGATGGGTCTCCGAGGATTTTTACAAGCTCTTGTTAAAACTAGCATTTGTTTACCCTGGCTGGGTAGTTCAGTCGGTTAGTGTCAGCCCAATACGCCAAGGTTGTGGGTTTGATCCTCAGTCAGGGCACATACAAGAATCAGTGGATGAATGCATGAATAAATGGAACAACAAATTAATCTCTCTCTCAAATCAATTTTTAAAAATTCCACACACAGTTCTGATTAAAAAAACAAGCATTTGCCCTCTTTCTGTGCTAACTCATACAACCTCGCAATCATTCTGTAAGACAGTTACTGTTACTGGCCCATTTTGCAGATGAGGACACTGAGGCTCAGAGAGGTTACCTTTCTTGCCCAAGTGGCAGAGCAGGACACAAACCCAGGGGGTGTCTGACTCCCAACTCCTAGCAGGATGCCCTGTTTTAAAGTTTAAAGCAAAGAGTTGATAAAATACCAAGACATAGGAGACACTCAACACATGGTTGCAAATGATGATGGTAGTGGTGACAATGACAGTGACAACAATGATGACAAAAATTGTTTTGCAGAGAATTGACAAGGCAATAAATCCCTCAAAAGTCAAAATTTCTGGAAAATTCTACACTGATTATTTTTAGAACAAAGGTTGCCTCCATTTTTAACCAGACCAGACCCCAGAAACACTTTCTTAGCTGTGTGGCTCTGAGCAGACTACCTACCCTCTCTGCGCATCATTTCCTTAGCTCTCATGGAAGGATAATAATAGTCTACTCAGTTCCTCAAAAGGTTCAGCAGAGAGTTGCCATGTGACTCAGTAGCTCCAGTCCTGGGTGTTCACTCAGGAGAAATGAAGACAGATGCCCACACAAAGCTGGTACCTAAATGTCCATGGCAGCATTATTCATAATAGCTGAAAAACGGGACGGCCATCATCTCCATTGGCTGGCGAGTGGATAAACAAAATCCGTACAACGGACTTTTTATATTGCAGTAACAGGGAGTGGAGCACTGCCACACAGGTGAATCTTGAAGACATCATGCTACATGAAAGAAGTGAGTCACAAAAGATGACATTTTCTGTGATTCTGTTTCCTGAATAGGCAAATCTGCAGGCAAATGCCACTCCAGAACGAGGTTTTCTGACGGAAAGTCCACCGTCAGAAAGTAGCTTAGTGGTTGCCAAAGGAAAGCATGAAGGAAGACTGAGTGGGTATGGGACTTTTTTGGCGGGATTGATAAAAATATTCTGGCAGTGGTAGTGGTGATGGGTACACTAATTTGTGACTATACCAAAACCACCGAATCATACAACTTAAAAGAAGGAATTCATGGCGTGAATTATATCTTATTAAAAACATCTTGATCTCCTAGGATTGCCGTGAAGTTTAAGTGAAATGATTTATGTAAATCCCCTAGTGCAGCACTGGCATTGCAGTAAGCAGTCATTAAATGCTAAACAATTTAAATAAATCTTAGCACCGTTACTCTTACCGTCATAACTATACTAGCTGGTGATTTTAGTTCCAGAGTTTCAGACTCCTGACCCTGGGATACTTTAATTAGTTTGGTTTTCTTAGTTGCAGGCAACAGGTCCCACTCTGATTCACGAGTAAAAAGGAATGTACTAGAAGGCTGCAGCACAGGTGACTGGTTGGGAATAAAGGACATAGAACCGGGCTCAGAAAGCAGAGGTCTAAACAGCTGTCTCCTTGGCTGGTTCATCTGCTAGCTAGGGAAGGGAGCGAGTATAGCATTCTTTAATTATTTGAAACATTAAATTATCGCCGAGACTGGTTTGGCTCAGTGGATAGAGCGTCGGCTTGTGGACTGAAGGGTCCCAGGTTCGATTCCGGTTGGGGGCATGTACCTTGCTTGTGGGCACATCTCCACTGTGGGGCGTGCAGGAGGCGGCTGATCAATGCCTCTCTCTCATCTATGTTTCTGACTTTCTATCTCTCTCCCTTCCTCTCTGTAAAAAAATCAATAAAATATATTAAAAAAAATTATCGATACTTCATTACTTTCACAATCCATTCCAAACCTACATTGCAATGAAAAATTCAGAGCCCCAATAGTGGGCCCTTAATTAATGGGATCTTTTGAGCTGATGACCTAGCTCTATATTCAGAGCTATGTCTGGCCAAGGTAGATGCTCAGTCATACCTCATAGGATTGTTGTGAGGGTTAAATGATGGCCTGCACTCTAAACTCTCAATAAATGTTGTTGTTGTTACTAGAGGCCTGGTGCACTGGTAGGGGGTGTGGCTTGCAGGGATAGGCCCACTGTGGGAGCGCTGCTCATCCTAGTCAGCCGAGCGGTGCTCCTACTGTGGGAATGTACTGACCACCAGGGGGCAGCCCCTGTGTTGAGTGTCTTCCCTCTGGTGTTCAGTGCATGTCATAGCGACCGGTCGTTCTGGTCATTTTGCCGTTTGGTCACTGGGCTTTTATTATATAGGACTAGAGGCTCGGTTCACGAATTTGTGCACTGACAGGGTCTCTCAAGCCTGGCCAGCAATCAGGGCTGATTTGAGCTGTGGGAGGTTGGCTGGCTGCAGGAGGTTGGCTGTGGGAACACACTGACTACCAGGAGACAGCTCCTGTGTTGAGCATATGCCCCCTGGAGCTCAGTGCATGTCGTTGTGACGGGTTGACCCGTGTTCGTTTGTTCAGTTGTTCAGTCTCTTAGGGTTTTATATTGAGAGACTAGAGGCCCATTGCAGGAAGATTCCTACAGTAGGGCTTTCTGCTGCGGTCTCAGCAGACCTGCCTGCTTCCATCCCTTCTCCCCCGCCCCATCTGCTTCCCTCCCTTCTCCACCCCCCCACTTGCTTGCTTCTCGCAGCTTCCCTCCCGTCTGCAGCACTTGGTTTTCTTCTATGCTGTCTCCAGTCTTTGCTCTGCACCAGGATATGCAAATTAACCTCCATCTTGGTTGGGTTAATTTGCATACTCGCTCTGATTGGCTGGTGGGTGAGGCTGGTGGGCGTGGTTTGTGAGTATAGCAGAGGTATAGTCAATTTGCGTATTACTCTTTTATTAGATAGGATTATTATTGACAGGATTATTATTATTATTAGTTGAATCTGGGGCGATTAAACTCAACGTACTTTTTCTGACTGAGCCTGGCTCTGTTCAAAGTTTAGATCAATAGAGTGTGATGGGCCCAGCTAGGGTCACTCAGCTACTCCTTGACCAGGGGAGGGTGGGGCATCTTGATTGACAGCCTCAATAAGAGTTCAAACTAGGGAGGGTAGGTGATATCCAAAGGAGAACCCAGAAGAAAGAAGAGGGGTCATCGCAGCAAAATCAACCCATGCCCCCTGCAAACACCCCCATACAGACTGTTGAGAGTATCAGAAATAATATGTGTGAAGTGCCTGGCACAGAGTGGGCCCTTAATTAATGGGATCTTCTTAGCTGATGACTGTTCTTTACTTGGGGCTCTGAATTTTTCTTTGCCGTGTGGGTTTGAGATGGATTGTGAAAGGCCTTGAAGGCCATGTTAAGGCATCTGCACTTTATTCTGAGAAATAAGTAGGGAGGACCCTCCCTGAAAGCCCCATGGCACTCAGAGTCCCTGTAGACGAGTCCCATTTCCTAACCTCCCAGCTGTGTGACCATGGGCAACTGACTTAAATCTGCAGCCCTCAGCTTCCCTGTGCATAAAACCTGGTCACAGTGAAAAAAATATATTTTGTATTGATTTTTAGAGAGAAAGAGAGAGGAAGGAACAGAGAGATCTGCTGCCTTCTGCACTTCCTCCACCAAAGATGGAGCCCTAAACCCAGCAAGTGTCCAGACTAGGAATCGAACTAAACAACTAAACCAGTAACCCACCCACCTGAGCCACACCAGCCAGGGCAAACCTGGTCACATTTTGAGTCGGTGGGCTCAAATGAGATAGTATTTGCAATGTATTTAGAGCTATGTCTGGCCCAGGTAAATGCTCAATAAATCATAGTAGCTGTTATACACAAAATAAAATTAAAAGAACTCTGCCTCACCAGGTCGATGGAAGAATCAATCGGGATCAAAGAGGTTATGGCAGTTCGCACTTTGCAGTATCGTGTCCTGGGAAGATGTTTCCTTGATTGTAATCACCACTGGCAATAAGATACACCTCAGTCTAACGACTATCTTTTCGTGAAACAAAGTAACATCCAATGTACACATTTAATAATAACACGGAGGAGCGCGGTTTCAGAAACAGGGTGTTGTCTGAGAATTGGGGAAATGAAGTATTGATAATTTAATGTTTCAAATAATTAAAGAATGTTCTCATAGAGTCTACGACCCGTTTCCCAAAACTTAGCACACAATATTGCTTACTTAATGTTAAAAGAGCACTGGGCATAATTTAATCTTTCCTTGCAGCTTTTGAATTTCCTTGAAGGCAAGATCAGCAGTTTTAAAATACACTTTCAGGTCCTCTGGCTCAGTGGTTCTCCGTCCTGCCTGCACATTAGCATCCCCCCCTGAGAGCTTTTTGAAAGTACCGTTGCCTGGGTCCCCTTTCAGACCAATTAAATCTGAGTCTCGGCGGGGAGGAGCCTGAGTGCTGGAAATTTTCAAAGCTTCCCAAGTAAATCTGATGCCCAGAGTCCGAGGATGCTCCTGCTAGCTGGGGCCTACCTCGCCGAGGGTGCCCTCTGTGTTTGAGATGAGGGGGAAGAGGACTGAGGAGGCTGGGCATTGAGGGTTGAGCATACAAGAATGTTATCTTGTAAAATGGGAGCTACAAAGGACTTTGAACAAAATAGTTCATCCAGCCTGAGTTCAAGTTGGAATGCCTACTCTGGTGACCTGTGGAGCAGAACTGGAGTTGGTGAGACTGGAGGGAGAGAGCCTAGAGTGGAAGTCCCTGCGACCATCCAGACTGCATCAGTTACCTGTTGCTGTGTAACAAAGCAGCCACCAAGTCTATGGCTTACGGCAGGGATTCATTATGGATCATGATTCTGTGGAGCGGAGGGTGGATCTTCTGCAGGTCCTGCCTGCGCTCCTTCACGCAGCCGCATTCCATTGGAGGGTTGGCTGGAGGCAGGGCTGGCTGTGATAACTGGACCTCTCTCCATGTGGTCTCTCATTCCCCCTTTCTTAGCATTAGAAGAGTTCTTCTCAGCAGGAGAGGGGAGGTAGACACTGCAAGGTCTTTGAAGGCCTAGTCTTGGAAATCATGTGATGTCACTTCTGGCGTCTTTCCTTGGCCAAAGCGATTTAAAAGACCAGCGCAGATTCAAGAGGAGGGGAAGTCGGAGGAGTGATAAAGCCACATTTCAAAGGAGTGACCATTGGATAGGGGAAATGGGTGGCCACGTTTTGCCACACCCATGAAAGATGCTGAAGCCTGGCCTACATCAGGGGCTGTAGACCGAAGTGAATTCATTCATTGAGTTAGTGAGGTAGTCTTTTATTCAGTAATTTACTGAACAACTGCTGTCTACCATTGGGTATAAAGCTGTAACTGACAATGGCAGAGTGGTACTGCTCTTGTAGTAGCAGTCCAGGGGGTAGGGAGACATACAATAGAATGCAAACTGCTGCAGCGAGAAACATAAGGTGGGGTGAGGGATTAGAGAGGGTTATTTTAGGCCTTTTTGAGTAAGGGAAGCCCGAATGCAGTGAACCATCCAGATGTTTGGAGGTTGCAGGAAGGAGCATGCTTCGCACTTGAAAAGTAATAGGAAGTCCAACCTGACCGGTGTGGCTTAGTGGTTGAGCATCGACCTATGACCCAGGAGGTCACAGTTTGATTCCTGGTCAGGGCACATGCCCGGGGTTGTTGGCTCCATCCCCAGGGTTTCTATCTCTCCCTCTCCCTTCCTCTCTGAAATCAATATGTGTGTGTGTGTGTGTGTGTGTGTGTATGTATATATATATACACACACACATACATACATATATTATATATATATATATATATTAGTAGCCCTGTACACGAATTCGTGCACCAGTAGCTCGATGCCACCCTCCAGTAGCTCCCCCCGCCTCTCCTCATAGCTTGCTGCCCTGCCCCCTCATGTAGCTCTCTGCCGCCCACTTGTAGCTCACTGCTCCACCCTCCAGCTGACCCATGATCAGGTCATTATGCGGTCAGACATTACACTTCATGGCATAAAAACTATTTGCATATTATATCTTTATTATATAGAATATATATATATATATATACATATATATATATATATATATATATATATGTATATATATTTTTAAAGTTTAAAAAAGGAGGAAGGTCATTGCTTAGACCAGTGGTTCTCAACCTTCCTAATGCCACGTCCCTTTAATGCAGTTCCTCATGTTGTGGTGACCCCCAACCATAAAATTATTTTTGTTGCTAAGTAGGAACTGCATTAAAGGGACGTGGCAACGAAAATAATTTTATGGTTGGGGGTCACCACAACATGAGGAACTGCATTAAAGGAACATGGCATTAGGAAGGTTGAGAACCACTGGCTTAGACAATAGTTGTAGTGGGAAAAGTGGTGAATAAATGTCAGGATCTAGTTATATTTGAAGGCAGAGCCAATAGAATTTAATAAATAGGGGAGGAGAAGTAAAGAAGCCCAAAGCTTTTGGTTTGAGTAATGGGGTGATTTGTGGAATATGGGGGAGCCCTGAGGAAGGCGTAGATGGGCTGAGGGAATCGCAAGTTTGTTTTGGATTCGGCTCATTCAGGATGCCTTTCTGACCTCCAGTAAAGATGGCTGTAGGCCATTGAGCCTGGAATGCGGGCTGTGGTTGCAGATAGCAATCTGAGTGTTTACCCAGGGCTACATCAAAGCTTAGCTGGACGGGTCACTTTGGAGCGAGTGAGAGGGAAGCTGAAGCCTCAGCCTGGGGCACTGCAGCCTGCAGCCTGCAACCTGTGGGAGCGGCTGAGAGGGAGGAGGCAGCCAGGGAGCCGGGTATGGAGTGTGTGTCAGGAGGACACTGAGGAGGACCGTGGGCTCCTGGAAGCCCAGGGAGAGAGTGTCCCGGAGAGCGGGATCGTGCTGAGCAGTCAGGTAAACCGAGGCAGAGAAAGAACTAGTCATTTGGATTTGGCAACGTAGAAGTCACTGGTGATCTTACGATTAAATGGAGCAGAGTGGAGGGGCTGGAGGAGAGAACAGGATAATCGTAGAGAAATAAGGTTGTGTGTGTGTGTGTGTGTGTGTGTGTGCACGTGCACACGAGTGCCATGCAAATATTTAGTTGAGAAAAACTGCAGAGTATTTGTATGTCAGTGGAAATGATTTGCTCGGAACGTAAAACGATCAGTGATGCAGGAGAAAGGGGGACGGTTGCAGGAGCAGAGGGCACGTGATCCGGTGAGCACGTGGAGCAGGTGGCCTCGGGAGCAGCAGGGACAATGCTTCCATTGTATCCAGGGGGAGGCAGAGCATCTGGGCTGAGACGCAGGTAGATTGCAAGATCTGGCTGCAGGAGAGTGTGCAGAGAGTCAGGAGGCATTTGGAAAGTAGAACGAGGAATGAAAAGGCTTTAAAGCATCTCCCAGTGAGACCATCTCTTATCTGCGCCCTTGCCCGACACCCCGTCTGCACAGGGCCCGGTGCCAGGCCAGGGGGCTCACAGATGACTCACCCGGTATTCCTGCTGCCAAGAGAAGTTCACCGTTTCCGAAGGGACACAGACCCGTAAACTGACAGCCTCCATGCACTGTGCTAATAATAAAGACGCGTACAAAGTGTTTTGAGAACAAAGGGAGTGAGTAACTCTGCCTGGAGGGGTCGGAGAAGGCTTCTGGGAGGTGAAATTCAAATCAGCAGCCTGGGGGAGGAAGGTCATGCAAGGTGGAAAGAAGGGCCTGTGCAAGCCACAGGGGTGAGAGGGGCCCTTTTACTGCTTTTCTCGGGGCTCCACCTGTCTCTCTTCTCCTGCCCCTCCCCCTTCCCCTTCCCCTCCCCGTTCCCCAGCTGCCGCCTCTCAGGCTTTCTCAGTTCAAGAGGACATTTTTCTTTTTGGAAAGTTTAATACACTTCCATTCAGCCTGTACCGAGTCATGACCAAGGTGTGTTTCACACGTAAACGTCTCAGATGTTATTTTTTGCACTTGAAGAACAAGCTATTTTTAAAGAAATCCAAACTCGCTGGGACTCAGCAAGCACAGTTTCTGTGACCCGTTTTCTAGAAGCGGGCTTTGGAAAGGAACACAGTGCCCAGCGGTGGCCGAATCAGAGGGCCCTGCAGCTCTCGCCTCTAAATGTGTCAATGAGCCAGTGAGTAGCGTCACCTGCGCGTTTTATCCTGCTTCTGGAAAAACTCGCAGGGAGCAGGCAGCAACTGGCCCAACACAGACCCAACACAGAATGAGGGGAGAGGAGGCCACCACCCACTCAGAGGTGGACCTAAATAGAGAGGATGGGGGGAAGGGATGGATTTGAGAGGGTTTAAATGGTGCAGTGCCCTGGCCAGTGTGGCTCAGTGGTCGAGGGTTGATCTGTGGACCAGGAGGTCACAGTTTGAATCATCAGGGCACATGCTCAGGTGGTGGGTTTGATCTCCTGTAGGGGCATAGGCGAGGCAGACGATCAGTGATTTTCTCTCCTCATCAGTGTTTCTATCTCTCTCTCCATCTCCCTTCCTCTCTGAAATAAATAAATAAATATATATATATATATATTTAAAATGGTGCAGTGAACAAGGGAAAATTCATTTGCCCATGCTTTAGAAGTGTCATGTGCCCATCTATGTAGCTTGCCCCACCCCCAACCCCCTTTGTGGGCCACCAGTTCCTTCCATCCCTGAGCACGGAGAGCATTCCTCTACAGAGTCTGTATCTCTGCCCCCTTGAATCTGGGCTGGCTTGTGACTACTTGGGCCAATTGAACACAGGGTATGTGATTATGGGCTAGTCCGAGGACTAGTCTTTCAGTCTTTTTTAAAAAAGTTTTTATTGATTTTTGAGAGAGAGGAAGGGAGAGGGAGAGAAACACATCGATGTGAGAGAGTAACATCAATTAGTTGCCTCCTGTATGTCCCCGACTGGGGATTGAGCCCACAACCCGGGCATGTGCCCCAACCCCCAAATCGCACCCAAGACGCTTTGGTGCCTGAGGCAACACTCCACCAACAGAGCTACACAAGCCAGGGTCACTTTTCATCTAGATCAGTCCCTTCTCCCTTAACCCCACTTTTCATGCTTTTTACTTATTGAGGTAACTGGATCAGTTGTCTGTAGAAGAGTCCACATTATGAATTCGACTGACTGTGTCCTCACGGTGTCATTTACTTATACTGAGCCCCTGCATTTCCCGGAGGTGATGAGTTGTTTTTTGTTTTTTAATATATTTTATTGATTTTTTACAGAGAGGAAGGGAGAGGGATAGAAAGTCAGAAACATCGATGAGAGAGAGAAATCGATCAGCTGCTTCCTGCACGCCCACTATTGGAGTTGTGCCCGCAAGCAAGGTACATGCCCCCAACCGGAATCGAACCTGGGACCTTTCAGTCCGAAGGCCACCGTTCTATCCACTGAGCCAAACAGGTCTCGGCCGGAAGTGATGAGTTTTATTTGACGCCTTCATTCGATTCAGGTCAAGCCTTTTCAGCCAGGGTAGAGGTGCTGTGTACTCACTAGGAGGCACAGAACCTGTGTTCCTCTCACTTTTAGTGAAGCTCACATTTATCAGAGGGTTTAGGTGGTGACATCCTTACTTCTTCATTGATAAGTTTTCTATCAATCCTTCGTTCAAAGATTTTACCATGTATTATGACTGTGGCCTAAATCAGGTATATTATTAAGGTTTGCAAAATGGTGATGATCTAATTTTAGTATTCCTTCTGACTTATTAGGTAAAAATCTGCTGAGTAAAAGAACTATCTCTTAACCTCTAGGGCTAGGTGGTTCCCCTGAAATATTGTTCATAATAGACGGCAGAAAAAAGACTTAATTCTTTGTCTCTTTTTTTTTAAAAAAAGAAACCCTCCAGTTTTCATCAAATTTCCAGGAGAGAATTGAATAACAATGTTGATAGTTCTAACTCGCATTTAAAATTATAAGTTTTTTTTACTTGTTTGATATTATACTTGTAACTCTTTTATTTTGAAAATCTGGGGTCCTAATACCATTGACGTAAATACTACAACGTCTTATTCCATGAGAGACATTTTTAAATAGCAATACTATAATTATTACTATTACCAACAATAAGACTGTTGAGAGAAGTTTAAGATTTCTTCGTGTCCTCCCCTGCTTCTATATTCTTAGAATATATCTCAGGGAAGTACTTTATTTTAAGGGGTCAGATGAATTCATTCATTTTTTTCTGTGTGGTCATGTTGTCAACTTCATATAAAGTTATGTTCATGTTTTTGCTTATTTTTCATTTTAGGGACTTTTAAAAATATATTTTATTGACTTCAGAGAGGAATGGAGAGGAAGGGAGGGAGGGAGGAAAAGAGAGAGAGAGAGAGAGAGAGAATCAATTAATCGGCTGCCTCCTGCACACCCCCACTGGGGAATTATCCTGCAGCCCAGGCATGTGCCCTGACCAGGTATTGAACCCTAACCTTCTGGTTCATAGGTCAACTCTCAACTACAGAGCCACGCTGGCTGGCTGGGCAGGATTATTTTCAAGTGTATATGATATAAATATTTTCTTTTTTTAAAAAATATATATTTCTTTATTGATATCAGAGAGGAAGGGAGAAGGAGAGAGAGATAGAAACATCAGTGATGAGAGAGAATCATTGATTGGCTGCCTCCTGCACGCCCCCCACTGGGGATTGAGCCCACAACCCAGGCATGTGCCCTTGGTCGGAATCGAACCCGGGACCCTTCAGTCCGCAGGCTGATGCTGTATCCGCTGAGCCGAGCCGGCTAGGGCTGACATAAATATTTTCATGAATCACTTATGATATGTTAGTCACAGCTAGATAACCAGGCTCATTCAGAGAAACTGCACCCAATCCTTTCCCTCCACTCTCTTTTCTTTCTTCCCCATAGAAACCAGTTTAAAGTTTGTTTTCAACCCCAACACTATTGGCATTTGGGGCCAGAGTATTCTTTGTTATGGGGGGGCGGGCAGTGGCTCCTGTCTATTGTAGGATGCTTAGCAACATTCTTGGTCCTTATCCACTAGATGCCAGTTACAACTAAACGTGTCTCTAGACATTGCTAACGTTAAGTCAGGGTTTGGGGGGCAAAAGTGCCCCTAGATCTGAATTACTATTTTAGGAGGAACAATTTCTTACTGGCTTGAAATTTTGACTTCCAGTCTAAGATATCTGCATTTAAGGTTAAACCCATCACTTAAAAAAAAAATTAATATATTTCTTTTATTGAGAGGGAAGGAGAGGGAGAGAGAGATAGAAACATCAATGATGAGAGAGAATCATTGATCGGCTGCCTCCTGCACCCCCCTATTGGGGATCCAAGCCACAACCTGGACATGTGCCCTTGACTGGAATCAAACCCTGGACGCTTCAATCCACAGGCTGATACTTGATCCACTGAGCCAAACCAGCTAGCGCCCTACAGACACTTAAAAACTTCTCTTCGAACACATGGACCCTGGAAATATGTCCACCCAGAGACCCGGACACCTCGGCACTCTCCCTAGTTTGCAGAATGGCAGGGCTGGGTGGTTTCGCAGAGCCTCCCCGCTGTCTGGAAGCTTTCTTCTTCTAAAACTCTAGAAGCTGGCCTTTCAAACTGGGGTGGACAGCACAGGGATGGAGAGCACCGGGTCGAATCCCCCGCCTAAAGCGTCTCAGCTCTGTGATGTAGTGCACATTACTTACCTTCCCGACTATAAATTAAGATGAAGATGGTATTTACTTCATGGGAGTGTTTCAAGGATTAAAGACATAATGCATGTTAAGTGCATAATATACTGTGTGGCATATAATAGGTGCTTAGTAAATGTTGGCGAGGTCGTGGTTCCAGGAAACACTCAGCGCGCCGGGAGGCAGAAGGAGCTTCGTCCTAGAGTGTGAACGCATTACTTCAAGAGTTAGAAAGACAGGCTTTACCTTTTCCTTCCAAAGGGAAGTCATTAAAAACATCATGTTCCCATTAAAACAATCTTGGGAATAAAAGGTGAAATTTGCATGGGTTTTAAAGACAAAATGTAAGACTTCCAAGAAATGTTATATTTGAGGGGGATGGGTCTGGGCCTTATCCCCAGAACTCCGGGGAGAGTCTGGGTTCTCTAATGGGGAGAATGTTGTAGAACCATTTCAGCAGCAGCTCTGGGTTATTTTGCATCGTAGACTGATAGCAATTAAACATTAGATATTATTATATTACAGACATTCGATAGTAGAAGAAATTCTGTAGACATTGTGGAATTCCTGATCAGGAATCCCTGTTCTTCTTGTCCAGTCCTCTCCTCCCAAATTGCTTTGGGTTTATTACCCCAGGGAAGAGGAACCGGAGAGCTTTCTGGGTATTCATTCAATAAATCGTCACTAGCACCATGCTGAGGGATACAAAGCAAGCCAATCAAACACACCCTCTGTCTACAGGAACTACCATAGCCTCGATGAGGGAACTGAACTGGGGAGGTTGGGGTGAGAGGAAAGAGCTGCAGTTACTGGACAGCTGGGTAGCATGGGAAATAGCCAAATAGAGATGCCGCATGCGCTGTTGAATGAGCGTTCCAGAGCATAGTTGTCACTTGGGGCTTTCAGACGGTCGTGGTGGAGTTTGGGTAGTCATCGTGACACTTGGTGAGAGGAAGCCAGATGCCCTGCAACGCATGGGCACCATTGCGCCATGTTTGAATGTTACACTGCACATGGATGTAGGTGAAAGTTCTGTATACAATCCTATGTGCCTAACAACTAAGTTCATTTTTCATATAAAGACTGAGTGCATCCTGGCATGATTTTAATATTCCAGGGAGGCGAATTCTATGCAAAGTGAGGGGAGATTATACCTTGTTGTGTTCAGACGCTACCAAGTGTTACTCACCATTTCACAAAGCCACATCAACAACAGTGATTCCATCTCGGTATTTGAGTCTCCAATCGGCACCCGTAGCTGTTTACTTTGGGGCAGTGCTTCTCAAAATGTAAGGTACACATGGTTCCCTGGATATCATCCTTTTCCCCCTCCTTCCCTCCTTCCTTTCATTTTTTTCCCCCTAGAAAATGGAAGAGACTGTCTGGGTAATAATGGAAAGAACCCAGCGGGGAAGGAGAGGCTGGCCATAGCAGCCAGGGCCAGATTAAGGGAGCAGTGCAGTTGCTCAGAGGGGAGGAAAAGCCGGCATCCGGGCATAGTACGAGGACCTGGTCTTTGTTGAGAGGAGCCGGTTTGGGTAAGAGGAGATAAGGAAGAGAGAATGGCGGGAGAGGCAGGCAGGAAGTTGAGGGATGTCACATCCCCTCTGTCCCATCCCCCACCCAGGACAGGACTAACCACCTCTCTGCCTGCAGCTTCTTTTGATAGAGCTGGCCTGTAGTTGGTGGAGGGGTGGGGAAATGGAAAATTCTAGAGCTCTAGGGGAGGGGGAGGGGCAGGCATATTGAACTCTACTACGTCCCAGGGCAAGTGCGTTGGAAAATAATACACAAGTGAATTATCCTTCCTGCTACCACTAATGGTTAGGATTGTTCTTCCGGGTCAGCCTGGCCAGTAGGACTTCTTGCAATGACGGTAATGTTTTGTATCAGCGCCGTTCACCGTGGTAGCTGTGGAGCACTTACGACTTGCCTACTGCAACCGAGGAACTGCATTTTGAATTTTAAATCTTATTTAGTTTTCATTCATTTAAATTTAAATAGGATCATGCAACTCTGCCGATCCAGTAGACACTAGCCACGGGTGTTTTCTGCCTCTGTCTCAGCGTGGTTCTTACAGATCTTTGTCTTTTGGCCTGGGAGTCAGACCAGAGTCCAATTTCAGCCGTGCCCGCTCCTGGCCTCGCGGCTTTGGGCAGTTCCCTTCCTTCTCTGGGCCTCAGTGTCCTCTATTTCCTTCTCTCCGGTGGGGGCAGGAGGCAGGGGGCAGTGTGGGGAGTACACTGAGCGGAGGTGTAAAGGCGCTTGGAGCTGTGCAAGGCTGCCCTCCGCTCATGCTGGGGAGCCAACCCACCTCCCATTACGAGGTGCCTTTCCTGAGAATGGCTCAGCCCTGAGCCAAGGATCTGCTCTTCAGACCCCTGCCTTTCTTCCCTTGTTCGCAGCTCCCTTTTCCGCAGGCGATTCAAGGTTATTTGAATAATGTGTGTCTCTCCCACTGGCCTCCCGCCCCAGGAGGGCAGGCTGTATAGCTGTTTGCTTGCCTTTGCATCCTGAGGGGATGTACATAGCAGGCTCTCGGTAAATATTGGTGCACTGAATGGATGAAGCAGGAAGTACTGCTGTTTGAATTTAGTGTGATTCCAAAACTCACTGAGCTCTAGAATTTTACAACATCGATTACCTTCCCCTGTTTATAAGGGTGGGAATCCTGGAAAAGACCCAAATATTTAGCATAGGGAGGTGGCTTCATTAAATGATTCTTAAGATACAACACTATACAAAAGGGACTCAGTGACATAAAAGAGATGTATTTAGATTGTTAAGTAAAAAAATTTTTTTTTAAATATATTTTATTGTTTTTTTACAGAGAGGAAAGGAGAGGGATAGAGAGCCAGAAACATCAATGAGAGAGAGACATCGATAAGCCGCCTCCTGCACGCCCCCTACTGGGGATGTGCCCGAAACCAAGATACATGCCCTTGACCATAATAGAACCTGGGACCTTTCAGTCCGCAGGCCGATGTTCTATCTACTGAGCCAAACTGATTTCGGCACCAAAAAAATTTGAAAGGGTTACTATAATCTCACTTTGTAAAAGTTATGTATTGATATGCATGGGAGAAGTTTGGGCCAATAGACACAAATATTAACAGTGTTTGCTATTGCTGGGTGGGATTAGGAGGTGGTACATTTATTCTTTTTTTCTAAAACATATATTTGATCCTTTTAGGAAATGTACTTAACACATTGCAGGCAGATTACGAGTGTTCTCCTGTTTTAATATTACACAGTGTTTTACGTAAATGTTAAAGGGACACCTTAAAAATAAATACCCACTGCATTTTGAAGTATTTATTACATGTTCTTACAAGCTAATACCTTTTAAAAGTATGATACTTTGTAAAATGTTTTTGTACTCATTCAATAGAAACTTATCTGACCACTGGGTAAAGCTAGCAATAAAATTACTGGGCCACATGTGTTACTATACCCAGAAAAAGCAAAAATAGAGAGTTGATTAATGGTTGCCTATGGCTGGTAGTGGGAATAGGAAGTAATAGTAAATAGGTGTGAGGGATTTTATAGGGAATCTGTAGAAGTTCTAAAACTGATTTATATTCATGTTGCTTCACTCGGTAAAGTTACTAAAAGTCCTTGACTTGTACACTTGAAAAATGTGAAATATATATATATCAATAAAAATTTTAAAATTTATTACATGTGTGTGTTTTTGTTGTTGTTAATCCTCACCTGAGGTTATTTTTTTCCATTGATTTTTAGAGAGGGTGCAAAGGAGGTTGAGAGACAGAGAAACATCGATATGAAAGACACATCGATTGATTGCCTCCCGCATGAGCACCAGCCAGGGCCGGGGATTGAGCCTGCAACTGAGGTATGTGCCCTTGACAACAATTGAACCTGCGACCCTTCAGTCTCTGGGCTGATGCTCTAACCACTGAGAAACACTGCCTAGGGTATATGTATTCTTTAAAAAATTAAAACAACGCAGTATTTAAAGTCCCCCATCACACACCCAATTCCACTTTCTAGGCATAATAGTAATAATTGGTGTTTATTCTTTTCTGATTTCTATGCAGAATCCAAGTATTACATTATAGAACATACATTGTAGAACATGAAAACTTAACAGTAGTTGCTCTGGGAGGTGGAATTAGGGCTAGAGGCAGTTTGAGTGGAGGAGGCGGCAGGAAGGAAGAGGCACACTTGAAATTCTACTTTTCTTTACTTTTGTATCATTTACATATTTTTTGTCAGGAATGTTAGTTATAAACTCAATAAAGATATTGGAATAAGAGTTACTACTGAGCGCTTAATGCCGTGCAGTCCTCTTTAAAAAATGTTTGTAATTTGCCAAGTGCCAGGCACCATACTGAGTGTCTGAGATACATTGTTTCACTGAATCTTTGTAACAACTCTATGAGGTGTTCCGTGTTGTAGTCTCATTTGATAGATGAGTGAACTAAGACCTAGAATGATTTTCCAAGGTCCCACAGGTGGTGAACACTGACCTTTATATTGCGGCATCTCTTCTCCCTCCAGCAAGTTCATGTTCTTCCTGGAAAGCCCAGGTTTAATGACCTCATCTCATTTGCATGAGTGGCCCTGTCCTCAAGGTGCTTACAGTGCGGGGACAGGGCAGCTAAACAATGACAGCGCAGCGCCACAGAACGTGAGGTTTTAACAGGCTGTGTGCAGAGCAGGGGAGTTTAGATAATGTGTCTGAAGCGGCCAAGCAGCTTCTGAGAAAGTATGTTCTGAGTTACTGATAAGAACTGCCAGGAGTTTCTCAGGAGGATTAAGGAAAGGAGTGGGTCGTTGGAGAGGAGGTGCGGAGGAGAGGGTGGAGAAAGGGCTTTGCCCTCAGCACCTGGCTGGGGAGGCTCAGAGGCTCGGAAGTGTTACAAACGTGGGCATACGCTGGCAGGTTCGGTTCTGAAGTGCACTGAGGCTGTAGGGTCAAGCTGGCCTGAAGGAGGGGCGAAGGGAAAGGCTTGCACCTTGAAACTTAACACCAGGTCACCAAAGCTTTTTAAAACAGTTGAGTCTGGTGTAGTAGAAAGATGGAGGGGACTCTTGTTAGAGGTCCCTCCTGGACCCTAGGCCTCCCAAGCCTCCGTGATCAGGTCATTCTGCTCCAGACTAGGAACTTCTTTAGGGCAAGGACTTGTCTCTTCTGCCTGTGCATTCTAGAACCCAGCACAGCACCTGGCATGCAGCAGGTACTCAGTAATGGCCAAGCGGGCAGAATGCTGGGTGCCAAGAAGGTGCTGACTCTCTAACAATAAAAAGCAGATCTTCATATCTTCCCCAGAACCACCTGGGTAGTGTTCAGCCAAAGTCTGACCCAACTATAAGGAGGTCAGAGAGGGCCTGGACCCAAACTCCATCCGGAGGGGTCCATTCTGGTAGGAGGAGGGGAGGTGGTTACTGACGAAGCTGTAGCAAAATTTATGTTCAGTGCCTACTATGTGCTAGGAGAATTCACACTTATTGCCTTTCCCCATCTCTCCAATAGCTCTTAAACCGAAACCATTGTCCCAGCTTCTCCGACCAAGAAACTGGGGATCAGAGTGGCTCTGTAATTGGTCAAGGTCACACAGCTGGGAAGTGTGGGAGTGCGGAGACTGGCATCTCTCCTCCACCTGGGGAACGCAGCTCCTACTCTGTTTGCGTAGCGGCTGGGGTTTGCGGGGGCGCCCCATTCTGGGATGTGGGGATTTGGAGCCCGGCTCGTCGCGGCGGGCCAGGGCCGCTCCCAGATTCGGAAGATACGAAGTTTCCGTGCATTTCGCTGGCTTCCTTGCGCAGCTGTTCCCCGCTCCGCAGCACTTACGCCGCTAGCGCAGCCGGGCTCAGGTGCTGCAGCGGGCGGGGGCCCGGCGCCGGGAGGAAGGCGGGGACGCAGTTTACGTAAGCGCCCGCTCACAGGTGCATGCGGCCGCCACCCGCGTGTGCTCCCTGCGCGTCCCCAGGTGCGCAGTTGGCGCAGGCGGCGGGCGCTGGCCGGCGCTCTCAGGTGCGGCAGAGTGCGCGTGGAGGGGGCGCGCGGCGAGCAGGGGGCGGGCTTTCCGTTCCCC
>PVJN01007236.1:0-70914 GCA_004026805.1 Lasiurus borealis | reverse complement strand
GAACTGGGAGCTTTGCTGTGCGCTTGCAGATGGTATCCTGGTTTCTGCAGCAATGGGCACTTAAGCTCCAGGAAGCCCCGTTTAAAAGGGGGTGTTTTAATAGAGCAGTCCACATCCAACCTCGCGCTCTTGTCTAAGTACCTGCTGGTGATGATCGCTTTGATCCTGCTGCTCTAAGTGGAGTCATTAAAAGAAATGCTACTTTCAGGCCGACTGGGAAAGAGTGAAAACTTCCCTTCTCATCTGAAGGTCAGTTCCACCAAACACTTACCTGTCCAAATCCGTCAATTTTATGATGATGAAGGAATCAGATTCTCCTTATTGTTAAAGAGCCCTAACAGATAATGACATTTTTTTTCTTCCAGCAGTTATAAAAATAACAATAACCAAAAACTAAAATTTAGTAAATCAGTGGTTGTTCCTAATTTTTTTATAGATACAGGTGGGAAGATTATAGTATTGCCCAGGACGATTTCAGAATTTGATATAATTAATATTGAAGGTTATTTTCTTTAGCCCTCCCTCAGACTTCTGTATGGCAATAGCAGGGTAGAAGGTGGTAAACTGTCAGTTTTGGTATCGTCTTTATTAGAACAAGACAACAGGGAATCAAGTGTGAGCAAAGTGTGGCAGAGAGGTGGAAGTGTAGATAGAAGATGGACTATTCTATCCTTATTGCACTAAAGAAAATAAATTGAATGGCAAATGAGTCATTTAAACGTTTTTAAATACTGGATTTATACACTGATCTCCATGGGTAGGTATAAAGAAGTTACAAGAATTAAACTATATCACTTCCTGGGGAATGTAACAAAGAAGAATCTGATAAGATAACAGTCCTCAGTATTCTAAAATCTATTTGAATAAGATGAAACAAATATATAGAAAGGATAAAATTAGATGTAAAACTAACATGAGGAACTATAAGCCAGCATAAAGGCAGTCAACTACATTTGATACAAGCAACTACAAAAATAATGCATAAAGCTTATATTTATAAAAAAAACAGTTAAGATATTAAAAATATACCTATTATTCAGATTAATGTCCCATATGGAATTTTGGACTTTGGGCTGATCTTTAAAAAGCAGAAGAGAGAAATACATTTTAGGTGAGAAAATGCAATGAAAAAAAAAGCAGAATGACTTCTTTAAGATGCAGAGTCTAATGCAAACACTCGTCTGGAAAGAATCCTCCCTCTTCAGCTCCTGAAGGACTTTATCACTTTATTACCAACATGGTCTCCATGCCCATCTGTTTTATTTTTCCTTATTTCAATTGTATATTTATAAAATTTCTCCCTCCATTTTCAATGGCCTCAGGGCACAAGTACCAATAAAATTCCCATTGATTAAAGTATTAAAATACATGAAAAGGAACAATCGCCGGCAGCGATAATGATTAAACACATCAGTATCAAACAAAACAAAATTGTATTAAAAACAACAGCCTCCTTAAATCTATCCCTTAAAACAGAGCAGGCCAGCATAGAATGTAGAAAAAATAGGATGAATTGTAACTACACACAAAAAAACTTAACTACAAAACACAGTAAAACTTCATATTAATGTTTGACTTAGTTTCTTCATATTAATGTTTGACTTAGTTTCTGAGGCATATCTGTATAAGTTTATTTCCCCTCGGTGTGTCTCTGTTTCTCTAGCTGTCAGATGGGACACAGACTGCTCATCATGGGACAGTACTGTCTCCTAGGGATATTATGAAAATAAATTTTAAAAAATTCAAATGACAACAAGTGCATAGGTACAAATATGTGTTGCTCCTAATATTACTTATTCTAGAATGTTTTGAATATTTAATTTCTGATGTCTCATTTTTATAATATAACTTGTATATTTAGAAATAATCTTGTTGTAGATGTCAAATTATAATAAATATAGAAATGCTATATAAATAGTTATTATTTTGTTAATATTTATAGCCGATGCATGTGTCAGAAGGAAAATAACTCTTCCATGGTACATTCCAAATTTTACCAAGCTCATTTCTAAAGCCCTTACTGAAACAATAGAGAGTGAGTCATACACATTTTGGGTTGACTTCAAAAGCAATGAGCAGGTGTCTATATAACCATTTCTCTACCTAAACCAGTAAACACAACTCTCAAGATAAACTTACCTCCCCAGGATAATAACAGTCTTATTTCCTCTCAAGCCTTAATTACCAAGTGAAACTCTACAAGACTATTCTTTATTGGAGTATTCACAAAGTCTGTTTTGAACACTTAGCAGACACTTACAGGCACAAACACACACAGAGCATCTGCCATTCTAACTACTGCAGAGGCCCTGTTCTCATTCTTATTTCCTTGGGAAGAGAGGACACCACTGGCCTTTATTCTTTTTGCAAAGAAATATTAGGCAAATAATTCACTAAAAATCAGACCAACTCTGCATACTACTCAACAACAATAACAAGAATAATTGATAGCTATGCATTTTTCTCCAAGTGCCATTTGTTCTTTGGATATTACTTAACTATCTACTTTCAGGGCAAATGTACTTGGCTTACCTTGTTATGCCACTTAATTCAGCAATGGGGATAGCAAACATAGTATTTGCTTTTTTCCTAAATGTGAACCAATACTTTAGTTCTCTATTTTTTCCCATATTTCAAATTATCAAGAAACTCAAAGTGTTTTTCATTTAAAAAGTATATAGTGGTATTTTTATACAAAAATCCCCAGTTCTAGAGACACTATAATTCTAAAGCAGACAAAGCAAGTACAGTGATAGAGCATAGAGATTAATGATAAGTAGGTCATTTCGTCAGGAACAGTGGGCTGGATTTGAATTCTCTTTTTTTGTCTGGGCATTGCTGAGATGGTTGCTGTGCTCCTGGCAATCGTAGAACAATACAAGAATATGGTGCCATAAGAATGACTTACATACTGAAAGCACTATAAACCCAGACACATCTCTACCCATGCTTATGACATATCTACTGGTTAAATCTAAGATCTGGACAAATCTGTGAGCTGCAAGATTATATATGGTAAACATTTCCTTAGACATTTGGTGGAACTTTCTCAAACTATGAGTTCTTATGGAAGGGTATAGGAATACATTGCTTCTAAAAGAAAGAGGTAAAACATCTATATATTTTAAGCCAACCCTACATGTTGCTGGAACAAGCAATTTGATGTAAAGAGTGTACAATCATTTAACCGTACAACTAGATTTTCTCCCACAGTAATAAAAACTCAAATTTGTAATATTTAGCCCAAACCAGTTTTTCTCAGTGGATAGAACATCAGCCTGCAGACTGAAAGGTTCCAGGTTCGATTCTGGTTCAGGGCATGTATCTTAGTTGGCGGCACATCCCTAGTGGAGAGTGTGCAGGAGGCAGCTAATCAATGTTTCTCTCTCACCAATGATTTTTACTCTCTCTCTCTCTCTCTCTCTCTCTCTCTCTCTCTCTCTCTCTCCCTTCCTCTCTGTAAAAACAATAAATAAAACATATTTTTAAAAATTAATATTAAAATTGGAGTCACTTTTTAAATTATGATTCCCTTTAATATATTATAATATATCATTATATATTTCATTTAAACACAAATATTTACTGGATGCCTCTTAATGAGATGCATTACTCTAGAACAGAACTTACAACAGTCAACAAAAAGACCTCAAGTTTTGGTAGATAAAATAAATGTAGAGACTCAACTATATGATACATCAGGTGATGATAGTGTTATGAAGGAAAATAAAGCAGGACAAGGAAATGGAGAGTAATAAAGTTCAGAAAAAAGGAGCTCATTTTACATAAGTTGGTGAGGATTGGCTTCGTAGAGATGTGAAGGAAGTAAGCAGATTATCTGTGAGAAGAGAATTTTGTAAAATAATAATAATAATAATAAAACACTCTGAGAAGATAATTTTGTAGGAAAAAGAAACAAAACACTTTTCAGTACTCTGATAGTCTTGGAACTTTTGTAAACTAGGAAGACAGTCAATGAAATAACTGAGCAAGGTTCATGATTGCAATGAAATTTCTTGTAGTGCAGTATATATTACGAACACTTTTTCTCTCATCATCTCATTTATATTTACAACCATCTAGCGCAGTGCCTCGCACAGACGACGCCCTCCATTTTCAGATGAAAAACTTCGGATTCAGTATTTCGCTCTGCTGTCTGAACTATCGGTAGAGGGGTGGTAAAGCTCAAAGCTGAGTTTAAGGACCTGAAGTTTAGTGTTTTTTTTCCAACAAGCCATACAATCTCTGTTCAGAGGTTACATTAAAACTTATTAGATTCCTCCCACATGTAGAAGCCTGTATCTTTAAGTATCTGTTTTCAAAGTGTGTCCATGAAACGCATATATATTCATGCCAATGTTCGCCCATTCACAGAGAGGTACAAAAAGCAATTCTGAGATATGTTATGCTCAAAAGCAGGACAGCGGAGGACCACGGAGCATCATGGGGGATGTGAAAAGTCTTACCTCGGAGAGCACGTGCAGGGATCAAACAGCTCCTCCACCATGAGCGGCCCGGCATCCAGAGGTCCTGTAACAGAGAAGAGAACAGAGAAATACCAAGTACCGTTAGTTCCCCATCCTGCTTCTGTAGTTAAAGATGCACCATTAGCAGCGCAAAGAATCACTCCCCAAGCGCGGCGATACCTGGCCTTCTGCAGCCTGGTCTACCTTCCTCAGTCTCTGGTGAAGCTATGAAATGCCAAACTGACCATTTGTCCGCACCGGCTTCAACTTGAGGCTTAAATTCCCCAAACACTGTCTGCGCGCATGCGTGCCCTCAGGTGCACCTGCAGGTGCGCCCACAGGTGCGCACCGTTATCTCCAGGTTTCTGTTTTGCACGTCGATGTGAAGCCGTCTTTGCCCATCTCTTTGCTAGCCCTACTCTTTATCTGTGGTGTAAAGATATAAGTGACCACAGGACGGGGGTTTAAAACACATAGTTTTGCCGAGACCGGTTTGGCTCAGTGGATAGAGCGTCGGCCTGCGGACTGAAAGGTCCCGGGTTTGATTCTGGTCGGGGGCATGTACCTTGCTTGCGGGCACATCTCCAGTGTGGGACGTGCAGGAGGCGGCTGATCGATGTCTCTCTCTCATCGATGTTTCTGACTTTCTATCCCTCTCCCTTCCTCTCTGTAAAAAATCAATAAAATATATTAAAAAAAAAAAAACATAGTTTTACCCAACGGTATATTTACTGCAAAGATTTCCACAAATCAGAAGCTCCTTCATCCCCCCAGTAAATTAAATCAGACAGCCACGTGTCGCTAATGTGAGTGTGTGTGTGTGTGTGTGTGTGTGTGTGTGTCTTTAAAAACCTGTAATAAAGACACTGTTTACATAACAGGCCTGCTTGCTTTTCTAGGTCTGACTCCCTAGGCCACGCTCTGAGAGGTGGGGTGAGGGGACTTTTCCTGATGAAATATGCTGCCCTGAACAAATCCAAGAAACTCGGGAGAAGATTATACACTCCTGACAGCCCAAATGTGATAAGTATATCAAGATTTAGTGTCCCTTTATTAGTTTCTCATACGAGAGAACACCACAGCTGCCAAATCTGAATCATGACCCTCATTTTTCCTGATATAATCAGTATGAAAATGGCGACAACCTGGATATTGCCTCTGTGTGAGCTCCTAACTAAATAAGGTGAGATCAACCTTATTGTGTCGCTCACTGATTAGGGCTCTGATGAATGCTTCTCCCTTTAGTTCCATTCCCCAGGCTGAGATAATGCATATGCTCCTGAATTATGGGGGCCGGCACCTGTCTCTGAATCAGGCCCTTTCTAATAAGTTTGCTGAGAGTTTGGGGGACTCATAGCCTTCTGGGAAAGTTTAATTACTGGCAGAGCCTGCCCTTTCATCCCTTTATTTTCCATAATTTCAGACTAAAAAATAAATAAATTCCCCAAAGCTGTGCAGTGTGTTTATTGCATTACATTGGACAACGTCTGGGTCCAAAACAACATACATCCAGCAGCTCTGAACACAGAAACACAGACTCTACAGTCTCTGCTGAAATGATTTGGAAGAAGAATAGGCATTGCACACTCACAACTCCTACACACACACACACACACACACACACACACACACACACACAAAACCAACTGACCAGGGTTGAGAAAATAATAAAATAATAAAATAATAGGTGGCTCTCCTGTTGTTCAGTTCCCTAAGTGGAGAAGTCTGCTCCCCTGGAAATAGAATGGAGAGCAGGCATCTCTCCCAGAGACCCAGAAAACATAACAGAGAACAAAGCAGCTTTGTGTCCACTGCAAGGGCATTACTTTTCTATACGGACAGACCCCTGTCCCTTTCCTGAACCAGAAAAACACTTTTCTCCTCTGGCCATTATAAACCCTGCAGTTACTTGAAAAGGACTAGGAAGTAGGGCAGGAAAGACAGGCTTATTGATCGGAGAGGCTATGCTACACATGGAAGATATATTTTTCACAATTAAGACAGAAGGTTTTTTTGCCCTGGTTGGTGTTTTCAATAGTTTGAGCATTTGCCCATGCACTAAAGGGTCCTGGGTACAATTCCTGATCAAAGGCTTGAACCAGGGTTTTAGGTTTGATCCTCAGCACTGGTCAGGTGCATGAGGGTGAGAGAGGAAACCAATCGATGCGTCTCACATTGATGTTTTTCACTCTCTGTCCTCTTCCCACCCTCCCTTCCACTTTCTCTTAAAACAAACAAACAAAAAACAACACACAACTCAATGGAAAAAATATCTCCTGGTGTGGATTAGCAAAAAAAAAAAAAAAGACTGAAAGCTTTTAAATCAAGAATCTTCAGACAGCATATGATATAAATTGAAGTCTATGCCACTGTTTGTTTTTATAAATAAAGTAAATGAATACTATTCATTGGGCAGTATTGAAAAAAATAAGAGTAAAAGTACAGTTGCTTTTTAGACAAAAATCTAATGTAACTCCCGTTAAAATATAATAAAAAGATTCTATTCACAATATATGTAGAATTTATACATAATAATCACATGATTTTATGTACCACATCACTGAGCCTGGTGAGTTGAGGAGATGAAGATTGGAGATAGATATAATGAGGCATCTAGAAGATGTGGAATAGAAATATAAAAAGGATGAACTTCTATTCAGAGAAAGGCCTCCAAAAATCATTTTGAGTCTTTGCTTAATAAGAGGCCATGGCTAAATAGAATAAAGCACCACAAACCTGGTTTAGGGGTAACATGCTTGGTAAAAGAATGAATGATCTTTGTGGACTGAATGAGGCAAATATGATTGACAAAGTTTGTATTTCACATTGTTTTTGAGTCTTACTCTGGGCAATGAGGCAAGAATGAAAAGAAAACATTTTTATAAAGGATATAACAGAGAAAATATTGACAGAAATGAAAGTATGAGACCTATTTATAATTTTGGTTTAGAAATACCCTTCTGTCAATAATTGTTAGAACAAACATTCAATAAAATTACAGAAGATTTTAGTAACATTATAAAAAAATTACCCAACTGAAATTTATATAATACCAAATTCAACAATGCAAAATTCACATTATCTTTAAGCATCACAAAGATAGAATATATATTGGATAATAAAGAAAATTAGAACAAATTTCAAAATACTGTAATTATATACAGTATACTTTTTGTTAAAAACATATTTGTAAATATAGCAATAGTATTTTAAATAGGTAATGGGTCAGAGAAGAAATTAAAAATGAAAATAAGAAAATGAGTCAATGTGAATTATAATAAAGCATAACACTATTGTTTGAGGTATGTAGCTAAAACAGTTATTACAAATGTATATTTAAAAAGTTTACATGATTAAAGAAGAAAATTTTACATTTAATGAACTAAGTTTCAAACTTGAGAATCTGGAAAAATCAAGACAAACCCAAAGTAGGATATAAATTATAAAAATAAAAAAATCAAATCAAGGTAATAGCAAATGGAAAAACACTAGAGAAAAATCATCAAATGCCAAATGGTTTACATACATTAAGAAATTTAATAAAAACCAAGAATAATGATAAAGGAAAGAAGAGGGAAAATAAAAACTTCCAGTATTAGAAATGAAAATGAGAACATTACTAAAATCCTGATAAGAATGGTATAAGAAAATTTTAATTAGGAGCAATAAACCTCATGAGTAAAATTACTCTCAACAAAAGATTTTCAAACTACTTCACATCTTTGTTCATCAAAAATTTGGTTTTTACAAAGACATCAAGGCAAGTCATTGGGGGGAAATGCTTTTCAACATAGGATGTTGCAAAAACTGGCTCTCTGTATGAAGGAAACAAAAGAATGGGCTTCTGCCCAGCTGGCATGACTCAGTGGTTGAATGTTGACCTAGATCCAGGAGGTCACAGTTCCATTCCTGGTCAGGGCACATGCCCAGTTTGCATACTTGATTCCCAGGGTGGGGCATGCACGAGGCAGCTGATAAATGATTCTCTCTCATCATTGATGTCTCTCTCTCTCTTTCCCTCTCTCTTTCTCTTCCTCTCTGTCTCACCCTTCCCCTCTGAAATCAATAAAAATAAAAACAATGAATCCCATTCACCTAATAACATACACTGATGTTAATTTGACATTTGATCATAGATACACCTAAACATAAAAGCTAAAAGTCTGAAGCTTTTCAAATAAACTACAGGAAAGTATTAGGTAAACTTGGGATAGAGAGATGTTTGTTTATTTTTAAATAAGATAAAAAGCACTAAGAACAAAAGGAAAAAAGATGATAAACTAGACTACATCAAAATGAAACCCATCTGCTCATTCAAATAAATCATTAAGAAAACGAAACTGCAAAATACAGACTGAGAAAAAACAGTTCCCTAAATGTACATGATGGACTTTTATCAGAATACTAGAGGCTCGATGCATGAATTTATGCAAGAGTAGGTCTTCTTTCCCCCAGCTGCTGGCACTGGCTTCCCTCTGGAACCTGGGTCCCAGACTTTCCTCTGGGCTCTGGCAGACACCCAGGACTTGGGCTTCCCTCTGGCCACTGGCAGGCACCTAAGAACTGGGCTTCCCTCACAGCCCTGGATTTATCTGGAAAAATATTCAGTCTAATTAGCATATTATGTTTTTATTATTATAATCATTGTAGACTAGAAGCCTGGTGCATGAAATCCGTGCATGGAGGAGGGATATCTAAGCCTGGCCTGCACCCTCTCCAGTCCCGGACCACTCAGACATCCCTCTTCAATCCAGGACAGCTGGCTTCTAACCGCTCACCTGTCTGCCTGCCTGATCACCCCTAACCACTCTGCTTGCCTGCCTGATGCCCCTAACTCCTCTCCCCTGCTGGCCTGATTGCCCTAACTGCTCTCACCTGCTGTCTGGATCTCTCCTAACTGCCTCCACCTCAGTCCCACCACCATGGCTTTGTCTGGAAGGACATCAGGAAGGTCATCTGAAAGATGTCTGGTCTACTTAGCATATTATACTTTTATTAGCATAGAATATTGATAACTCCTACACATCAAAAATAGACAAGAATCCAAAAATGCTAAACACTTATGAATTTCACAAACTAAGACAAAAGGATAGCTAGCAAGCACATTTAAAATAGATTGTCATTATCAGATAGCAAAAAATAGCAAATTCAAAGTACTAGATATCACTTTACACCCACTAGTATTGGTAAATCCAGGCATCTTGGTACAAAATGTTCTTGAGGAAACAGAACAAAGATCCTCGTGATTTTTTGGTGGGAGTTACAAATGTAGCAACCTCTTTGGAAATCAGGGTTTTTATAAAGTTAAAAATAAGCCTGTCTTGTAACATAGCAATTCTACTGTTAGGTGGTTACCCAAGAGAAATGAAAACATATGTCCTGAAAGACTCTATTCCTAGTAGCTCTAAATTGGAAGTGACTTAACTGTCCATCAAGAGATAATGGGTGGAAAAAAAAACACATAAAATTGTGACATATCCGTACACAGATTACTCTCATTAAACTTACTGTATAAAAAAATAAATAACCAAAGTTAAACACAACCAAATATAAGAATGCCAAATTTTATGTTTAGCTAAAGAAGCTATACACAAAAGAGTATTTAGTTATATTTTATGCTAATATAAATCAGAAGAATTGTTAGGAGTGGGGATTGCCTGAAAACTGTTCAAGGGAACATCATATATATTTTTGTTTACATTTTATTTTATATTTTTAAATTTTTTTAAATCATTTTTAAATGTTTTATTGCAGTTTACATACAATATTATATTGGTTACAGGTATAAACCCCAGTGATTAGACATTATAAAACTTAATTGATCATTCTGAAAATTTTAAATTCTGCCCTATTTATAACAGATGAACAATCAAATATTTGGATGAAAAATGAAAAATAAGTAAACAAAACAAGAATTCCTCATGTTTGACAAGCTTTTTCTGAAAAAGAGCATTTTGGTCAAGTACATGTAAGAAGCGTAGCTTAAAATTTCAGGTACATTATTTCTTGTTAAGACCTAAGCTAACTTATTCGACTTTCTGCATCTATATTTTCTTATCATTTCTAAAATGAGAATATGAACTGATTAAAACACAGCAAGTGCACATAGCAAAACCTAAAACATAGTTTGAATGACTAGCATAATAACTATTATTAACTCTTAAAATTATTTTTAAAACAAAACAAGTTAAACTATCAAAATGTGTAGGATTTTGCCAAAGTACATTTATTATTAAACAGAAAAAGTTCTAAAATATAGCCCTGGCTTGGTTGGAGCATTATTCAGGACACCAAAATGTTTTCAGGTCCAATTCCCTGTCTGACCACAAAACTAGGTTGCAGGTTCAATCCCTGATTGGTGCATGTATGGAAGTAACTGATTAATGTTACACTCTCTTTCTCCCCTCCTCTCTCTAAAAATCAATAAAAAAAACATATCCTCAGGAGAGGATTAAAAAGAAAAAAGTACTAAAATATACCTTTTCCCAAGTCATTATGGAATAGAATAGGTAAAAATTGACAACCCAGAATACAGGAAAAATAAATAAAAATAATTAACATGAAAATTTAAAACATCACGGTGAGGGGCCACAGGCATTCAGTCTTTCTGTCATTTGGTCTATTTGCAAATTACCCTATTATTATACAGGATTTAGAGAGAGGAAGAGATTTTTTCAGAAATTCCAAAATATTTAGAGCTACATAACATATATCTCTTAGGATATTTCAAATTATTCAAATGTATATACTCTGTTTCAAAAATAGACTCACAAAATTTTTGGCACTAATCCCCTCTCTATCCTCCGATTATCTCTGTCTCTCTCACATACACACATATACACCCACACATGCACAAACAACATATCAGGAAACATAATCTACTAAACACTACTATGTTCTCCAAGCAAGTTTAGATTATTTAAAAATTTAAAGAGGAACATAAAATGAAAGTCACACATCCTAATAATTTATATATATATATATATATATATATATATATATATATATATATATATAAAAGATTAGATTAAGAATTTGAATTTTATAAATTTCACATCAAAATGAAACACAGAAAGATCATTAAGGTGAGACTGAACTAAACATCAGACTTGAGTTTGAGTTTGTATCTGATAAGTAGGAGTTGGCTAAATAGAGATCACAAAGACTTTCTAACAGAATTATTTAGTTTCTTAAAACAAACAAACAAACAAACAAACAAACAAACAAAACACTAGGCAAGCCCAGCCAGCGGGCTCAGTGGTTGAGTGTCACACCTATAAACCAGGAGGTCACCAGTTTGTTTCCTTGTAGAGGCACATACCTGGGTTGAAAGCTTGATCCCCAGCGTGGGACATGCAGGAGGCAGCCAATCAATGATTTTCTCTCATCAGTGATGTTTCTATATCTCTCTCCCTCTTTCTCCCTCTCTGAAATCAATAAAAATACAATTTAAAAAATAAATAAACTAGGCAAGCCCTAGCTGGTTTGACTCAGTGGATAAAACATTGGCCTGCAGACCCAAAGGTCTCAGGTTTGATTATGGTCAAAGACACATACATCTGTTTCAGGCTCCTGGTCAGGGTTCATGCAGGAGACGATCAATGTGTTTCTCTCACATCGATGTTTTTCTCTTTCACTCTCTCTTCCACTCTCTCTAAAAACCAATAGAAAAAATATCCTCAGGTGAGAATTAAAAAAAAAAAAACTGGACACGATCATATACGTACCTATCTAAAACCCATTCTCTAGTTTTCCTGCTTTGGCAATGGAGAGTCAACAGAATCATCTTTTGCCGTGAAAGATGGCACAGTAATTGTGGGCCCCTCAATAAGTAACATAAGATGCAATCATGAAGCAGCCTTCAGAACCACTCAGCCAGGAAATGTTGAGATGCATTCTGCACCAGAAAATAGCAGCTGTCTTAAAAATGCTTTCTTATTTATTAGAGAGTAGGGCAGGCCATTTTTAAGACTTACTCCCTGGAAACTTTACCATGTTGTTTGTCATCATGAAAATGTTTGTAGTGTGTTCCAGAAAAAAAAATGCATGCAACAATGGAAAACAATGTTAAAACTAAGAATCCTGACACTTGCTTTCTTTCTAGTCCCATACCAACAATAAAACTATTGTATAACCCTCATCTGGTACTCCTAGGTAAATTGCTTGCTATGGCTGAAAAACACCAGATAATGCTGAAGACTAAAAATCTATTATTTTTCCATTCTCAATTACTTCCTGAATTACCAGGAACAGCATTTATTCGACATACATTTAATGGTCCCAAATACTATCAAATGAACGCAAAAGACAGCCCTGGATTTATACTATAAAACCTGTAACCCACACTTGTCTCACCTGTCTCAGGAAATAGGCACCGTGTCACTACTCAAGTCAAAATCCAAACATTAAACTTTCTCCCACAACCAACACATCGGCAAATCTTGTCAATTTTACCTGTGAAACACATTATAAATGAATCTACTTCTCTTGCTCTTTATTATTAACTTTCATACCAACCCATTTCCTAAAAGCTTTCAATTGCCTCCTACTGGCCAACTTCTTGATTGTGACCAATATCCATTTTCCATATACCACAAAGAAGGAACTTCTAAAGATGCAAATCAGATAATTTTTAAGCATACAGTAGCTTCCTGTTTTATTCTCAGTGGGATAAAATCCAAACTACTAACTCTTGGCTTATAAAACCCTTAAAATAATCAGTTCCTTTGTCTCTAACCTCATCTTATAGGACATTCTCCTCATTTCTGCATTCCTGCATTAGCCATTTGATTGTGTTCCTTACATTACTTTTAATATTATGTATTATTTTATTTATTCCATCACCATTTATCCCCTCTATGGCCTCTTCCACTTCCACCCACGTGGCCCCCCACCCTTGCCTGAGGTCACCACTGTTGTCCAGGTCCATGAGTTCTCTCTTCCAGCCTCAGCTGTCTGTCTGCTCTCTACTTATGAGCCTGTCTCTATGTTTCAAGCTATTTTTCTCCCTAAGAGAGATATTATCAGGGTTCACCAATATCTTGTTCTCTGAATCTAATCATGTAAAGTTTCACTTCTAAGCCCCCCTTATATAATTATGCAGGTTGTTTGATAAGATCTGGCCAATAAAATATAAGCAGGAATGACATGTCTCTTTTAGGCTAAGTCAGTGAAAAGACTTCATGTGATTATCTAGTTTCTCTTTCCTCGCCTTACCACCTACTATGGCCTTGTGTTGCATGCAGCACAGACAAAATATGGTGGGATTTCAGTCAGAAGCAGGCTAAGCTTGACATCCTAACAGGCTATGAGGAAGCAGAAAACATGCCAAATCCTGTTGAGTAAGCACCTTGAGAAGTAATCTTTTATAGAATAAATAATAGATTATTATAGATTACAGTAGATGACTAATAGATTACCTTGGTCTTTGTTCATTTTTATTTATTTATTTATTTATTTATTTTTATGTTCTTCTTATTCAGTGAATTTAATGATGATGTTTGGAGAAGATAAAACATTGACCGATTTAGATAACAAAAGTCAGAAAGAAAGATAATTTCTTAAGTTTTTATTTTTTCCAATCATCAACAATTCTTTGAATGAGCTATAGTGTTTGCTTAAAAAAACAAAAACAAACCCCCTCTTCCCTTATTATTCCATATTTCACCTTTTGTCTTTTAGATTTGAGTTTAAATAATCAAAATTGAACCCTTCTTCCTTACATTCTATATAATGTACACACACACACACACACGTGTGCCCTTGACCAGAACTGAACCCTGAACCTCTCAGTCTGCAGACCAACACTCGCTTCACTGAGCCAAACCAGCTAGGACAATGTCACCCTTTTCAACATTCTCTCTATATTGCTATCTGATATTTTTTCTCATTCATTTATTTATTTATCAGCTTACTCCTGTCTCTTCTTAAGCTCTAATTAAATTAACTTAAATTTCGTTCGCTGCTTTATCCCTTCAACTTTTATTGTAGTGTGGGACAATAGGAAGTGATCAAAACTATTTTCTGGAATATTTGTCAAATTCCTGATTATTATTTTTCTTATTTTGCACTGAATATTCCAACTTTATGCTTCCATTTCTATGGCATCAAAGTGACCAATAAATAAATTCAAAAAGTCAATAATTTTTTGTCAAGTCAGTTCAGCTAGTTTCTAAAAATCCTGTAGAATTATATCTAAGCCGATGAGTTACTATAGTACTTTTCATGTGGATGACTTAAACTTCTTATTTTTCATAAAAGAGAAGTGTGTTCTCCCAGTAGTGCTTATATAAGTAACTCGCTATAATCATTTTGATATTTGAATAATAATAAAATACCAGCCTCTTACAAGCCTTAGCAAGTGTCTCTATAAATAAATCTATATTAGGCATGTAGCTTATGTGTGTGATGTCTGAAGGTACCTTAAAGGGGCTACAAAAAGCATGAAATTGTTGAAAGCTTTCTATTCCTGAAAGTATCTAAGGCAAACATCAGAGATACAGATCACTTGAGCTATGTTTGTCTGCCTTATGGTGTTAATTAAATGCCAATATCTTTTTTTCTCTTGAGAAGCTCGGAATTAGATTTATATTCTCCTCTGAGAAAGACAAGATCATAAAATATGTTTGACACATGGTATAAGACCTCCCATCCTAATGTAAAATCCCGAGAGGTATTTATAGTTTACATATTCTCAAGTATTATTTTAGGTAATTTTTTAAGGACTGTATATATTTTATCAAAGTAGTAAATCTTGCAATTACATAGAAATTAAGATCGAAGGAGTTAAGTTCCTTTGACTTTATTTGGTCTAATGGCAAATCTTGATCTATATCTTTCATTGGTAATAAAAGTATGTCTTATTTACAGAGTATATATTATCCTAACTAATAAAAGAGTAATATGCAAATTGACCACCACTGCAACACACAAGATGGTTGCCCCCATGTGGTCAAAGATAGCTGCCCCCATGTGGACACAAGATGGCTGCCACAAGATGAAGAGCAGCGGAGGGCAGTTGGGAGGGACCAGCCCTGCGAGGGAGGGCAGTTAGCGATGAGTAGTCTGGCAGAGGAGTGAAGTTGGGGGTGACCAGGTTTGCAGGGAAGGGCAGTTGGGGGGACTAGGCCTGCAGGGGAGGCCAGTTAGGGGTGACCAGGCCAACAAAGAATGGAAGTTGGGGGTAACTGGGCCTGTAAGGAAGGCTATTAGGGGGGACCCAGGCCTGTACGGGAGAGCAGCTGGGGGGGATCAGGCTTGCAGGGGAGGGCAGTTAGGGGTGACCAGGCCCACAGGAGAGAACAATTAGGGGCAAACAGGCTGGCAGGAGAATGGTTAGAGGGTGATCAGGCTGGCAAGCAGAAGCAATTAGGGGCAATCAGGAAGGCAGGCAGGCAAGCAGTTGGGAGCCAGCAGTCCTGGATTGTGAGAGGGATATCTGACTGTCCATTTGATCAGGCCTAAATGGGGAATAAGACATCCCTTGAGGGGTCCCAGATTGGAGAGGGTACAGGCTGGGCTGAGGCAAACCCCACCCTCCTGTGCATGAATTTCATGCACTGGGTCTCTAGTATACTTATAAAATGACCTAGATCCTAATTTCTATGGATGATAGAAAAGAAGTACAACACAAAATCTTGATATTAAGGAACGCTTTAAACCCATGCAGGTGTTTTTGTTTGTTTGCTTGTTGTTTGTTTTGTATATGTAGTCTTTTTAAATATATGCTGAACTTTTCCAAGACAGGCCATATACTGGGGCAAAAAAAATAAATAAATGGAAATATTCCAATGCATTAAAAATGTTTGAAGTTATCAACTGTTCACAATGGAATTAAATAAATAATTAAATATATTTCAGAAAGTTTATAAATATATGTAAAGTATATACTTGTAGATAACTCATCAGTAAAATAAAACAAAGTGTATATCCAGAAGAATAATTGAGCGTGCTTAGATCTGACTTAAATGAAAATACAATATATAAATATTTGTGATATCTAATAAAGCAATATTTAAGAGGATATTCATAAAAAAATAAGTAATTGGTCCATTAGGAAAACAACATAATCCTAAATCCTCATGGCTTCAATAACACAGTATGAAAACACATAAAACAAAATAAATTGAAATATAGAAAATAGAAAGTTATTAAACAAATTCATGATTATTATGGGCTATTTTTAGTAGACTTCTTTCAATACCAAACAAAAATAAAACAAATCAGTAAAGTTACATAGAATATTTTAATACAGATAATGAGATCTACCTAATTAATATATATAGACATTGCACCAGTAAATTACAGACTGTCTTCATTTCAAATGCATATGGAGGATTCACAAAAATTTACCATGTATCCTATCTAATAAAGAAGGGAATATGCTAATTGACCATCACTCTATCATAAAGATGGATGCACCCACAGCTGAGGCCAACTTCCTTAAGGAGCCTTAACAAGCAATCAGCAGGGACCTGAGGCTATGCCCTCCCCCACTCCTGTGGGGTTGACAAGGGACCTCAGGCCATGCACCCTGCCTTGGCATCAGGCTGAGGGACCTCAGGATGCACCCCACCCCAGTGCCAGGCCAAGGAACCTCAAGCTCTGCTCCCACGATGTGAGGCTTGACAAGGGACTTTAGGCCACACTCCGTACCCTGGCACCAGGCTGGGGGACCTCAGACTGCAACCCCCAACCAGTGGGGCTTGACAAAAGACCTCAGGCTCTGTCCCCCACCCAGCACGGCTTGACAGGGGACCTCAAGATGCAACCTCAGTGCTGGGTAGAGGGAACTCAGGCCATTCCCAGTGGAACTTGTTGGGGAACCTGAGTCTGCACCCCCTTGCATGTAGGGCTTGATGGGGGACTTGAGGCTGTTACCCCTTCCCAGTGCTGGAATGGGGGAGCTGAGGCAGCACCCTCCAGCCTGACCAGTCTTGACGGGGAATCTAAGGCTATGCCTCCAAACAGTGGGGCTTTGCAGAGGATCTCAGGCCATGTCCCCCACCTGGTGGGGCTTGACAAGTGACCTCAAGGCATGCCCCCTGCCTCGGTCTGGGTTGGGAACCTCAGGCTATGCTCCCTGCCCTGGTGCCAGGCCAGGGAACCTGAGGCTACATCTCCTGCCTGGCGGGGTATGACAAGGGTGGGACTGGTCAGGTGTGGATCTAGACCAATGAGGTTGGGGATCAGCCAGGTCTGGGTATCACGTGATTTTGAGGCACATGTGGGTGAGTGGAGACTTGCCTCTGGGTCCCATGGTGTGCCCCAGACTCTGACAGGAGGAAGTTTTTCATAAACATTTTACTAATTTTATTTCATTTCTAACAGTTCTATTATAGAGAAAGGGCAAATAGCAATATTAAATTATTTCCTCGAATTAATCCCCTTTTAATGTGCATGAATTTTATGCACCAGGCCACTAGTTACTTAATAAAGCAAGACCCTTTCTTTTGCTCTTTCTCTCTGTGTCTCTCTGTCTCTGTATCTCTCTCTGTATCTCTCTCTTATATAATAAAGAGGTAAGATGCAAATTAACTCTCACACTCTCACAAGATGGCTGCCTACAATCAAGCTGGCAGAGGGTTAGTGAGGGACAAACAAACAACATAACAGCAGGCTACATGGGGCAACCAGGCCAATGGGGGGGCTATGGGAGGTACCAGCCCAGCAGGAGGGGCAGTTTTGGGGTCACCAGGCTGGCAGGGGAGAGCATTTAAAGGTGACAAGGCTGGCAAGGGGTGAAGTTGGGGGTAATCAGGCCAACAGGGGTGGCACTAAGGGGTGACCAAGCTGGTAGGGGGGCAGTTAGGAGTGACCAGGCCAGCAGAGGGGCTATTAGAGGCAACCAGGCAGCCAGGGGGACAGTTAGGGGCAATCAGGTAGGCAAGCAGGTGAGCAATTAGGAGTCAGCTGTCTAGGATTGTGAGAGGGATTCTGGAATGGAGAAGGTGCAGGCTGGGCTGAGGGGACCCCTCCATGTAGAAATTTCATGCACCGGGCTTATGCATGAAATTAAACATATTCATCCTTTGATATCTTGTTACAGTGTATTTATATATGCATATATATAATAAATTTAACATATTCATCCTTTGATAGCTTATTACAGTATATTTAGGCTATAAATCAATAACAAAGAGATGACTAGGCAGTGATCTACTACTACTTATAAAGTAATTAATACTTTTCTAAATACCTATGACAAAACAAGTAAAATATGTTATAGTAGTGGCCCAGTGCATAGATTCATGCATATTGAAAGTAAATTAATGAGAATAAATATTTTAATATCACTATTTGCCCTTTCTTTATAATAGAAGTGTCAGAGATGAAAGAAAATTAGCAAAATGTATATGAAAGTAATATATGAATTGATTAATAAATAAACAATAACAATCTGATATAGCAACAACAAAGACAAGATAGAAAAACAACAAAAACATGTTACAAAAACAGCATTGATAAAAACAATGACTGATATATTGATTGAACTTATTCTAATATCTTTCTGTATACCACATTAGAAGTAAAAACACTTTCAGAGTGCTTGACTAATTTCCATTGTGATGAACTATTTACAACTTTAACATCACATGCTCTCCGACCTAGAGAGAAAGCAACATATAACTGACCATGTCCAAAAACAGGTTCAGGTGAGATATTCCTACTCTGCATAGAGTTTGTCCTTGTGATTTATTAATAGTCATTTCAAATGCTAGCATCACGGGAAACTGTCTTTGAATTAATTTAAATAGAGGCCAGTGTCAGATGGGGACAAATATCATGCATGCGAGAGTCAACATTTATTTTTAAATTGCCAGCGTGCATCATATGTACTGGCCGATCAGTTGGTCAAACAGTTGGATGGATGGGCAGTCAGTCATTTAGCCTTTTATTTATATAGATATGTCAGTATAGTACATATATTATGATATATTTTATAACTTACAAATAGTATATTTTCAACATATGAATATTATAAATAAAATTTTATTTTTTCATTTATATTTTGATTTAATTTTTAAAAAATAATTTGCAAACCCAATTGTTTTACAAAGATTTTTTAGACCAGCTTCTTTATTATATATTTGCTATGTACTTGTTATATTCAATTATGTTACTAATTTGTAATGTTATTAGAATAATTTGGCTGAATCTGCATTCCATCTTGAGTTCTTCCACCATCTTAGTTGGCCTTTTATTTTTATTTTTATGCTCTAAAGTTTATCATTGGTGGTGTAAAGTTCTATAGGTTTTGACAAATGCATCCACCTATGTGTAGATACGTCATCATCTCTATAGAGATCAATTCCTTTACCACCAAAATGTCCTCATCCTATTCCTTGTAGACAATCAAATTTCTTATCCCAAATCCTGCCAACTTTGGATACTTTTTTTTACAGTTTCACCTTTTTAAAATGCTACATACATTTTAAAAAAGAAACACACACACACACACACACACACACACACACACACACACTTATGTAGCTTTTCCACTTCTTTCACTTAGGAAAATGCTATTAAGATTCAGGTTTGTAGTGTGAATCACTTTTACATTCTTTTTATTATTGATTGGTATTCCATGGCATAGACATAGACAAAATGTTTATGCATTCACCTGTTGGAGGAAAACTTGGATTTTGGTGATTATAAGTAAAGCTGCTGGAAACTTTAAAGTACATATGTTTTCAATTCACTTGAATAAATACCTAAGAATGGAATTGCTGACTTGTGTGATAAGTGTGTGTTTAACTTTATAAGTAACTGCTAAACTGCTTTCTAATGTGGCTATAAAATTCGTTATTCCAATCAGCAGTGCAGGAGGGTTAGACTTGCTCTCCATCCTCATCACGACTTGATACTGACATGTATATTTTAAGACTATTTTTTAGAGAAGTTATAAGCTCACATTAAAATTGAGAGACAGCCACAGAGATTCCCCATATTACCTCTGCTCTCAAACATGTATAGCCTCCCCCTTTATCAACAACTCTCAACAGAGTGGTATAATTGTAATAGTAAATTAACCTATAATGACACATCAAAAGTCAGGAGTTTACCTTACTATTCACAGTTGATAATATACATTCTTTGGGTCTGGATGAATATGCAACAACCAGTATCCCCCATTAGAGTATGATACAGAGGAGTCTGTCACTGATATGAAAATCTTCGGTCCTCTGCCTTTTATTGCTCCCCACATACTAAGCTCTGATAAATAAACTTAATGTACTTCCTATATGATAATTTTAGAAAACAAATAGCCCAATGGTTTGAGAAATCTAAACCAGTTGTATAGGAATGAAATAATAAACAAAACAAACTTCTAGACTTCTTATTTGCCTGTGACCAAAAATAATTGTAGTGTTCTTAATTTTTCTGTATACAAAGAAAAAGTATAATTTATCCCTGAAGTCTGAGATTTGAATAAATTATTGATGGAGTTTGTGTAATTACGGGCAAATACAAAAATAGAAAACATAGGCCTCCTCTATATGAGCACAAAATATGGGAAGAGAAAAAAGACTGGTGTAATGTTCTGCTTCAGAATTTTTAAGTTCTCCATCATATTCATTAAAAACAGTAGGCACTTTATCAAACAGCTTGAGGAACAATTTTAATTATACATTAAATATGATAGAATGTAAATTCCCCAAGGGAAGGAATTTTCACTGACTTGCTCACCTCTATTTATTCCAGTATCTCCTGGGCTTAGAATGGTGTTATGTACCTGTACCCATACAATCATCCCATCTAATAAAACAGCAATATGCAAATTGACCATACCTCTGTTACACCCAAGCCACACCCACCAACCAATCAGAATGAGTATGCAACAAGATGGCTATGGGCACAGAGTAGGAGAAGGGAGGCTTGAGTTGCCCCTGGTGATGGAGGAAACCAAACTTTCCACCAACTTTGGGCCTCTAGGCCTCTGCTTAAGGCAACAAAGTTTCAGTGGCTATTGCCAAGGAGCAAGCAGAAAGCTTGGCTCCATGCCAGCTATAAAGTTTCAATTGTAGAAGATAAATAAATCCCAGATACCAGGGCTTCCGCTTTGGTCATCATGGGGTATGGCCAGACTGCAGATCATCACAGGCCCCTCACCATGGTCACCCCAGGCCCCAAGGAAACACCCACCCTGATCCAGGACACACTTCAGGACAAACCAGCTGGCTCAAAACTGTGCACCAGGCCTCTATCCTATCTAACAAAAGAGTAATATGCAGATTGATCATCGCTCCAACACACAAGATGACTACCCCCATGTGGTCAAAAGATCCTGCCCCCCATGTGGACACAAGATGGTCAACACAAGATGCCCAGCAGGGGAGGGCAGTTAGAAAGGACCAGACTTGCAAGGGAGGGTAGTTGTGGGTGATCTGGCCAGCAAAGGAGGGAAGTTGGGGGTGACCAGGCCCATAGGGTAGGGCAGTTAGGGGCAAACAGGTTGGCAGGGGAGCAGTTAGGCATCAATCAGGCTGGCAGGTGAGTGGTTAGGAGTTGATCAGGCTGGCAGGCAGAATTGGCTAAGGGCAACCAGGAAGGCAGGCACATGAGCAGTTTGGAGCCAGCAGTCCTGGATTGTGAGAGGGAGGTCTGACTGCCCATTTAGGCCCAAACGGGCAGTTGGACATCCCTCAAAGGGTCCCAGATTGGAGAGGGAGCAGGCTGGGCTGAAGCACCCCCCCCCATTCACGAATTCCATGCACCAGGCCTCTAGTACCTAATAATAGACAAATAGGCAGATTGACCATACCTCTGCTATTCCCACAGCCAATCAGAGTGAGTATTCAAATTAACCCAACAGAGATGGAGGTTAATTTGAATACATTGACGCCCAGTAGCCTGGGTCTTGGGAACTTTCTCAGCACTCAGATTACTCCAAGGTAGGCCAGGGTGGGTCCTGAGCAACTAGAAGGGCCTGCGCCAGGAGGCTCCTGGGTAGGGTAGAGCCAGGCCATTAGAAAGAGACGGCAGTTGTGGGATGGTGATAGGAGGGAGCTGGGGGATTCCTGCTCAAGCCCAAGCTTAGGGTAGAGCAGAGCAGGCAATCAGAGGGAACTGGGGGGCCCCTGCCCAGTCCCCAAGGCTTTAGGTCTTGACAGGGGCAGAGCCAGAGTTCAGAGGTGATAGGTGTGAACTACAGAGAAAATACCTTTTCTGACCACTCATTGACTACGCTCCCTGTTTGCCAATGGTAATATTCTGAGTAACTTGGGTATAAGAATCCAAAAACGTGATCTAGGGCTTTTATTTTTACTCCTAAAAAAAAAAAAGTCTGCTGCTAGATGGCTAAGAAATGCCACATCCTGCCCTTGCTCAGTGGACAGAGCCATGGCCTGCTGACTGCAGGGTCTGTGCTTGATTCTGATCAAGGGCATGTACCTAGGTTACACACTCTTCCTTGGCTGAGGCCCAGGTCAGGGATCATGCAAGAAGCAACCGATCAAAGTGTTCCTCTCACATAGATGTTTCTCTCTGTGTCTCCCTCTCTCTTCCACACTCTAAAAATAAATAGAAACATATCCTAAAGTAAGGATAAAAAAGAAATTAAGAAAGGTCATATCCTATGAAAGACATCTTGAAAATGCCTAAAGAAAACTGTCATTTTTTCATGGTGAAGGGACTGGAGTCTGAATTGATAAAAACACCTTGGTGGCTGCTGTGACCTGCAGTGGTTACAGCAGCGGGGTGATGGGGCTGGTTCCTTTCCCTGATCAGCCAGTCGCCTCCCACAAAGGAAGGCCTGACTGCGGCTTAGGCCCGCTCCCTGCAGGTCAGATTGTGGCTGAAGCCATCAGTAGGATATCCCCTGAGGGCTCCCAGTATGTGAGAGGAGGCAGGCTGGGCTGAGGGACCCTTCCCCCACCCCCAGTGCACAAATTTTGTGCATTGTGCCCCAGTCTTGTACAATGAAAGCCTAATATGCAAGTTTTCCTGTCTACAGGGAGTTCAACCACTCACTATGACATGCACTGACCATAAGGGGGTGGTGCAGAACATCACAGATGTCGACCATGGGCCTGATGAGAGCAGGCTTGCAGTGAGATGGTGGAGCAGGTAAGCCAGCAGCACCAGGCCAAGGCCAGTAGGAGCCAGGCTGGATTGCCCTGCTTAATGCCCTGCAGATGGTGACCAGTGGCAGCAGCAGAGGTGGGGCCACTGCCCAGCTCCCAGGTAATGAGGGAACGTGGCAGAGGCCCGATAACTCAGGTGGATGGGGATGCACAAGGGTCTGGAGGCCCAAGTGCTGCGCAGGGCCAGAGGTTAGTTGGGACTTTCCTTCCATACCAGACGCTCATGTTTTGATCCCTGACAAAACCTAAGAGGGCTAGGAACAGCACCTGTGCATCAATTTCATGCACGGAGTGGGGTTGTCCGTCAGTCCAGCCTGCAACTTCTCTAATCTGGTATCCAACAGGGATCTCAGACTGCCTATTTCAGCCCAGTGCTGGGCCTAAACGGATAGTCAGAAATCCCTCTCACAATTGAGGACTGCTGGCTCCCAACTGCTCCCTGCCTGCCTTCCTGACTGCCCTTAACTGCTTCTGCCTGCCAACCTGATCACACCCTAACCACTCCCCTGCCAGACTGATTGCCCCTAATTTCCCACCTCTGCCAACCTGGTCACCCTTAACTTCGCTGGCCTGTAGGCCATCTTGTGGTGGCCATCTTGTGTCCACATGAGGCAGCCATCTTTAACCACATGGGTGCAGCCATCTTGTGTGTTGAATTGTGGTCAATTTGCACATTACTCTTTTATTAGATAAGATAGAGGCCTGGTTGATGGGTGAGGGCTGGCTGGTTTGTCCTGAAAGGTGTCCCAGATCAGGGTGGAGGTTCCCTTTGGGCATGGGGCAGCCTTGGCTAGGGGCCTGTGGTGGTTTGCAGGCTAACCATACCCCTGGGTGACCCAAATAGAGGCCCTGGCATCTGGAATTTATCTTTTATAATTGAAACTTTGTAGTCTTGAGTGGAGCCTAGCCTGCTGCTGGCTCCATGGCTGCAGCCATTTCTGTTGGGATTTTTTTATCTGCTATAATTGAAACTTTATAACCTTGAGTGGAGACCAAGGCAGGCAAGGGTGTGCAGAAACGTTGGCTTACTCCATTCCCAGGGAAACCCAAGCCTCCTGCTTGCTCTGTGGCAGCAGCCAACTTGGCTGGATTAATTTGAATGCTCTCTCCTGATTGGCTGGAGGATGGAGCTTATAGGTGGAGCAGAGTGATGATTAATTTGCATATTATTATTTTACTAGATAGGATATGGCCATAAATACTGTGATTACACTTCAAATACACTGCTAGTTGGAAGTTATGTGGTCTTTGTTGAGCTTGATAACAATACCTATCTCATTAGACTCTGAAAAAGATTAAGAAATATATATCAAAGATTTAGTGTGTAATCTTCACAAGATAAACACATTTTATTTCAGAATATTTTTAACAATATGTTTTTATTGATTTCAGGGAGGAAGGAAGAGATCATGAGAGATAATCATTGATCGGCTGCCTCTTGAATGCTTTACACCAGGGATCATGCCCGCCCCCTGGACATGGAGCCTGACCAGTAATCAAACCATGACCTTGAATATCATAGTTTAATGCTAAACCACTGAGCTAGGCTGGTGGGGCTATTTAAGAATATTTTAATATTTTAAGGATTTAAAATGACTATTGTTAGTAGTATGCATCTTAATCCCCAGTTGCTCTCTCTCTCTCTCTCTCTCTCTCTCTCTCTCCATATATATATATTGTTGCTTCAGTTCATTGAGAGACATTTTCAATACTATTGGTCTTTTCTATAGATGACTATGTAAATATTTATTAAGTTTCTATGTGCAAGAAATGATCCTTAGCCAATATGGTCTTGATAAACTCTTTCTCAGTCAAAATGAAGTATTTAAATTCTAAATCAAACCAGAAGAAAAAATTAATACCAGGGAATGGAGGACCTTTCCCAGCCCATGAGAAATTTATCATTGCTAGCCTATTTCTTCATGTACACAAGAGCTTATTAAAAAATGCTAAGATATACTGTAACCATTAAACACTATTAAGATTAATAATTGAAGTCACATAATTTCAAGAAGACAGGGAAAATAATTCAGTCCAAATTTCAGTGGTTACAGACCTCAAAATGTCTGATGCTCTGCTGTGAATTAGAAATTTTCCGTATTTCCTCCTATATTTGACATCATGTAGCCCCAGACTCTCAGCCTTCCCCTTATGGCCCTATAAGAGCATAAGGTTTTATACTATACCCTGATGAAGTTCCATTTCAAATCCAGGCTACAGACAGGATAGAGTTGCTATATGACTCTCTTCTCCTTAAAAACATATTATCCCCTACTGGGCATATGCTCACCTTCCCACCCTTTCCTAGGAGAGAACAGTCCATGGCATTTTAGAAATATGCATTGTAAATTGGCAGGCGCAAGCACCCTAAAAGACTATAAAATAAACATGAATCCCCTTTGAAAAAAACTTTATATTTTCATCACATCCCCTGTAAGCTAACACACTGCACTGTTTACAGTCTTCCACTACAATATATTTTGAAACGATTACCTTCTTCTGAGTCATTTGTGTCATAATGCTCTCCATAGGTACCCATAAAATGAAAATGTAAGCCGTTTTTATTGGCCACACTACATCTTAATTGAAAATATTAAAGGGGATTACTCTCCTACTGATTTTTTTTCCTCCATTTAATTGGCTAATCATATGATATTTTTAATGGAATAATCGTGAAAGAAAATATGAATCTAATTTAAATTCAAACTGGATTTGGGATATTTAAGAGATTATCCCAGAGTAGCAGAGGGTGCATGAGGCAATAAACATCTGTTCATTCCTGACCACTAGCCTTGGTGTTTATGAGCTTGGGGATATTTATTTTCAGGAGACATGATTCTCTACATTTGAGCTTCAGCTGTTTTACTGCTGTGTTTTTAGTGAATTTTTTTTAAATTTATCAGCAGATTTTTGTCCATTTTTTTTTCACCTCTCCCTTTGTACTTTTATCAAAATGCAATCCTGACAAATGAGAAATTGTCCTAGGGAATTACTATACCCTACTGAGAGGAAGAATTGAACCATTTATTTATTATTGGCTACAATACAGTGTAAATAGATGAACCAAACCATGTAACAGCAACTGGGCATGTTCTTGTGTCAGAGCATCATCGCTTTGCTGATGGGAAATTAAATATTTTATTCATGCATTCATTCAAGTGCTTTTGAATATCTGTCATTGCTATAACACAGTGGAAACTACCCTAAACTAAATACAGACAAGTCCCAACAATCTTAGCCTTTGCAGCATAGTGAGGGAGACAGAAACTGCTCTTGAAAAACCTAAAAGCATATCTCTGCAGTTTTAGATATTTAGAACAATAAAAGCAAGAACACAAATAAGTCTACAATGATGTTGATTAGTTGCTAACTGATATGCAAATTCTGAGAAGGGTCAGGATATTGGCTTTGCTCTTCAGGATGTAAAATCTTCTGAGATTGTGATAAAAAGATCTCGGATGCTAAAGGGTATATCAATGCCCATGGCTGGACAGTAGGAGACAAAGCTTGCAAGTATGACAACTGAAATTTCTCTGGTCCTATACATCTGTGTGCATACTCATTAATAGCCACAATGACTATATGATGGGTCTCTGTCCTCTAATTTAAGTAGAAGTCTCCCACAAATCTTCCTAGAGTACATTAAAGAATCCATAGGAGGCATCCCACTTATGTTTATAATCACCACTTCTGCAGCACTGCAGACTTCCTCTGAGCAAACTGAAGTTTCTCTAAGTCATATCACTTTCTCTCCGGGTTGCAGTCACATTTTTGGCAACCTGGTCTTAGCTGGCCTCTGCTAGGTGCCACCATCTCTGGGAAAGTTTCAATGGGCACTCCTGGTGAGAATCCAAATCAGTAGAAGCCTGAGCTGTCCAACGTTCACCTGTCTGCTAGGTAACGTGGGGCCCACCTCTCTCCACTGCACCCTCAGAGTTAATGTGACACTTATATTCCAAAGCTCCTCAAGCTGTTAATGAAACTTTTCCTCATGTTTCTTACAGATCCTGCCATAGACTCCTGAGACCTCAGCCTTTTAGCCTTCCGGTTCTGGGTCATCAGCTTAGTTGATGTCAGAGCTTTACTGACCACCTAATTAAGTTGGACTTCTTCTCTTCAGATGATTTAAAACTAGACAGATGTTTAAAAATTCTACAGAAATATGTTCCTGTGGAATCTTCCAACTGGTCATCAATCCTCTGTAGTTAAGCCTTAGGCCATGAAGAAGTGATTATCACCTGGGTTTGGGATGATGTACAAAATCCAGTGTCTCGCAAGGGATGCAAGGCATTAGCACATATCAACCATTATCATTCCATGGGACTTATATTTTACTAACAGAAATAGTTTCACAAAGTCTTTAATATATGAATTCAGTTACAACATAAGGACTCTCCTTGCGTCCCCTCTGGGCACTTCCAAGCGACTTGTGAGATTACAAAACAGCTTCACAGGCTGGCCTACAAATTAGCATTTGGTGTGAGAATAGTTATAAAGAAATACATGGGGTTTCAAATGGTTTTATGGACTGCAAAAATAATAGGAGTGGCAATTTTTGAAATTGTACATTACTCTATTAAAATATATATACTCCATCTTTGAGTTAGAACTTTCACTGCAAAACTGAAATACACAGAACAGGGATTTAAGAAACCAAACTGTTTTTGATTGTCAGTGGTATAAATGCTGATGTCACTGCATTTTAGTCCAGGGCAAAATTTCTTCCGAAGGCGAATGCCTCATCACATGACCATTCGTTTTAATTTGGGGCCAAGATTTCAGTGTTATTCTTGCTCAAGATACAGAGAGAACCTTTACAAATAAATAATATAGTTGATGAGGGATCAAAGTGTAGGTTCAGTGAGTCATAAGGTAAAAATGAGTAAGCAAATGTGGTCCTTTGACCTCAATATTATTTCTGTTCTTATATATCTAAAGTCTGTAATTTAATGCCCTCTCTACAGCCAAGGCCTTAAGGAAGTTAAATAGTATAAACCTCCTAAAATCAGTATATACATATACACATTTAATATTAATTATTTGGATTTTATCAACACTAACTTCAGATGACAGTTTTGATAATTGCATTGGAAATTAGGTGTGTTTTTTGTTTGTTTGTTTCAGGTGTGACTTCAACACTACGTTTTCCTAGGCATGTATTTTCCTTATCTGGGCCTCTGGCTCTCCATGCATAACAATGAAGATTAATGAGCATGGTGATATCAGAGATCTATTCTAATATTCCATGGTGCTCGGCTTCTCTTTGTCTATTCCCACATGTTGGGCAAGAATCAGTTTTATCTACTAAGGTTGATTTCTGTCCCATAAGAACTATATACAAATTAGGCAAGGACTTTCTGCCTTAAATATACTTGATCCTATTTTCCTTTAAGTTGCATATCTCTATTTTTCTTGGCCTATTAGTATTTATTTAAGTGTTTGTATTGACTTTGTATTTAAAATCAGCTTTTAAAGACTCTTCCTGATTCCTTTTTGTTTTATTTTCTTTGGCTGATGCTATTACAAAACCCTTCTATGCTTTTTGGTACATATGCTGGATTTTTATGCACCCCATTCCTGATATTTGATATATATTGAAGACTAGGTAATCTTTGGTATCAAGGTCTCAATTACGACATTTTTCTGCTTGTATGTGGTTTGTTTAAAGATGATCTGATTACAAAATCTACATTTTCCAAAATGCATGGCATCTAAATCATAACCTCAGGGGGGAAAAAACATTCTGCTTCTTGTGAATTTTAATATTTTATTTAAATAATATTAGAAAAGTAACATGAAATGTTATTTATTAAGTTTTCTGATGACTCTTAAACCTCAAAAACTTGAGATCATGAGAGTGTCATTACTTGTCAGCTCACGCAATTAAAGCAGACCATCATTTTTACTATGTCATAAGTTTATCCATTGGGGAAAATGAGTATCCTCCCCTTTTTAAACACAATGAATTTATAAATAGAAGACACAGCCTTCTAGACCACAGACAGAGTAAGAATTCAGAGAAGTGAGTTCCTATACCAATAAGTATGCATAATCCTGGTGCAGAAACCAAAGGGATGCCCTTCCAAATATCTTCATGTTCATCTAATTCATAACTTCACATGTGACTAGGCTTGCTGCTGGACATCATGAATGGATGGAATTACCTTAGTTTATTTTTATTAATTTTATTTTGAAAAATCTCTGTTGTTACCTTATAAACACTAGTGCAGAGATAGTCTTGGAGCTATTATAGAATATTCTATGCCTTGTATAGTTTAGCCAACAGTTCACTCCCTGGTTCCCCAGTTTACTTTTGAAGCACCTTATTCATGTAGATAACAGTTCAAGTTGTGTAAAATCATGAAATACCCCCCCCAAAAAAAAAAATGAGGAAGAGGACTTGATTGAATGGTTATGTTAATGAGAAATAGTCAAAGAATAAAAGTAGTGTGTCTGGGTTAAAAGAAAGGACAAGAAGATGTTAGGGAGAGTACAGACAAGGAAGAAAAAATATTTTAGGAGAAGAGACAATCAACAATGTGCAACATTACAGATAGTAAGTAGGATAAAGACATAAAAAAGGAGAGTAAATCTAGGAACTTAAAATAAATTGCTTCTGTACAAAACTGTGGAAAGGTACGGCATATTTTCTTGATTTGCTCCCTCCAATCTATTCCACCACACCCAGAATACTATGGGGCAATACTTTGTATATAGGGAGAGTTTATATCCATCTGTCAAAAGGGAAAATGGATAGTCAAAGGTAGAGCAAGTTAGCACACTGTTTCCCTCTTGGGAGTATAATGAAGACCTGGTATATATGAATGATACATTAGTCATCAGAATTTAACTCTGAGATACTTATCCATAAATATTAAAATTTTGTGCACATCATATGTCTTTCTCAGCCGGTCTCTTTGCATAACCTCTTTTTAGTAGTGGACACTGCCTCTAAGCCTCCCACTTAAACTCTCGTATGCAAATGACTCATCTTCTTATGAAGCTTATTACTCTACTGAAACTTTATAGGACATGAAGTGACATGGAAAATTTAGAGTCCCCTGCTGTCATTATGATCACATTAATTAAGCAATAAGACCCAGCAGTGCAGGAACTACATTGTATTAATTCATATCTTGGGATGAGTGTTCAAAGTGGTGCTTGGGAATGAAGCCACAGGACTCCCATTAACGTCAAGACACTGTGTGGATTAATGCTGGACACCTGCTTCTCAGCTCTGCCATTGCTGGTGACTATTAGTCCTGACCTATCTTAATCCTTGTGGAAATGTGACTGCGATTCACTTCTTTTTTTTTAATCCTCACCCAAGGATATGCTTCCAAAGAGTAGACTAGAGAGGGAAAGACAGAGAGGAATATTGATATGAGAGAAACATAGCAATTAATTGCCTCCTGCATGTGCCCTGTCCATATTTGGAAGGAGCTTGCAACCGAGCTATGTGCCCTTGACCAGAATTGAATCTAGGACCCTTTAGTTCGCAGGGCAATGCTCTATCCAGTGAGCCAAAATGGTGAAGACCTCACTTCTTTTCTTAATACCTGTGCTCATAACCATTTTATTTGCCTATAGTTTTCCTCACATTAAAGATATGATTCAAAATTTTTAGGTAAACTGAGGTGCATAATTAGAAAATCAAGGATGTTTGGGAAGACATCTTAGTGATTTTATGGAAAGATGATTTAATTATGCCATGTTAACATGTGCACAGAAACAAAACAACCATGATTGGAGCCCAACTAAAGCTATATTTGGAAGATACAATTTCAAACAAGAATCTAGACCACTAAGACTGGGATTTGTACCAAGTGTCCTAGATCTAAAGAGGCCAGTTAAATGTCTGGGAATTGATGAATCCAACATAATTTCAGACTTCTTGAATTCCATGAAAGAATCTCCTCTTTCAATCAGTCTGGTTTTTCTCTGTAGTGTTTTCTATTCCCTGTTCAGTGTTGATGATTTGGATAAATTTTTATTAGTGATATTTAGGAGAAGTTTTACTTTAAATCAGGGGTTCTCAGATTATGATCTCTTATCAGAGAAATACTAAATCACAAACTCTGGAAAGGGGGTGGCGCAGAAAATGGTGCTTTCAGACCTCTCTGTGTGATTTTGAGAAAATGCAAGACTTTGACAAACAAAGTTATAATTGAAGCAGTAATAGAAATGCCATCATTATTTTTTGTGCACTCTCTGTCTTTTGTTGTCTATCAGAGATAAAAACCTTGTTTATGGGCCTGCTTCGAAAACTTCTTTAGGTGTTTATGTTAAATGTTAGCATTGCTTTCATTTCGATACAATTCAAAGAGTCAATTTGGCTCTCCCTACAAAATGTGCCCATCCGGATCTGCCAAGTTCTTTTCCCGCCACAGTCTATAGTTAGAGATAATGAAGATAACATCAGCTCCACCGAAAGCTTCGCTTTAAGATGCAATTATTTCAATTGGCTCAGCATCATATCAACAGTGGTTCTAGTTTGTCTACGACTTTGTACCTTTTTTTAGCACACAACACACTCTTGATCCTGGGATGTAATTAGCAACTTCTTTCTCTTGTGTGGTTATTGGATCTCTGCCTGATACTCTCAAAATCTGTCCCTATCTGGAAACTTAGTACCTCTTAGACCAGAAACGTGTCTTCCTCTAATAAGTTCCTTTAAGAGACTGATAATCCATAGAACCGAACTTCAAATGCAGTCTTACTGGATTTCAGCATATGGTTCTATTCCTGAGACACATTCACACTGCATCTCCCTGTTCAGATGCTTCCCCATCTCCTTGTTGGATCTGCCTGATAGTAGCTACTTATCTCAAGACACTGTCTGAAACTACCTTTCTGTAATACCCCTTCTTGTCTGCAGTAAAACCCATTTCCACCACTAGGACTTCCCAATGGTGGTCTGGATCTAGCTTTTCCCAGGTGACATGAGTGTATTCTGGTTAGTAGTTTTGTTACTAACCCCCAGGATGAAAATGATATGCCAGTTTCCATCTAGAACTCCTTCTATCACCTAAGATAGATGTATTACTGCAGAAATAACAAAATGAGTCTCCACTGCCAAAGGCTAGATTCAAATCAAGACCACCATGTTCATAATACAGAGATTAATAGAAGAGTTCTGGAATTCTACACTTTTGTTTCAAAACCCAGCTCAAGTTCGCAGTAGCTATGTGCTTTCAGCAAATTGCTGAACCCTCCTAAATATCAGGGATGTTATTTTTTTCTTGTTGTTTTTTTTTTTTACTCCAAACTAGGAATACTACTACTATCTCTGACATAGGATTATTGATAAAAAATTTAAAAAGCCAGAGAGAGCATCTGACATGTATTAGTCCTCAATAAATGTGCATCAGTGTTGCTACTCTACTCATTTCCTGAGGATATCCAGGTGAATTGCATTGTGGTCCCTGTTCTCAAGAAGCTGACAATGAAGTAGAGGAAATTAAATATGTATTGAGATGGTGTGATAAATATTAACGGAGATGTACAAATACAATTATGTATTAGATTTAGAGAGCAATACCTCTGACTAGGGGAATCAGGAAAAGGACCTTAGAGGTGTTAACATTTAACTGCATCCTGGCATGTGGGAGTGATTATCTTTTCAGCAAAGCTAATAACAATGGGTGACATGAGGAATGGGGATTACAATGGATTCCAGATGCTGAACTAAGTATTGTGAAGATACTCTGTAGTTTAATTCTCATGGCAAAAGAATGTAGTAGGTTTTATTGTCTTCATCTTAAAGATGAGGCAACTGAAATTTTGGAAGACTATGGGAGGGGTGAGAGGCTGGGGCAGTATGGAAGGAAAGAGGAATTTTTGAGTCCAAACCCTGGTCTAAATAGTGATTTCTCTGCCTGCTTGCCTGGAAAAGAACAAACAGGTTATCCCATCGCTCTTCAAATGTATTCACTAACAGGGCACTCGTAAAGTGATTGATTCACTAGAGAGTTTTGTGGCTTTTTAAAAATATATTATTTTTAGAGATCATATTTATTTAATTACTTTAGGTTCTTTCTCTGATATTTTTAGTAATATGTGGGGAAAAACCTTTATGGGGTGAATCTTTGTCACTGGCCTGGTAGAATCTATAAGGTGATTCATACACAACAGGACACCTTAGCAGTTTTTAAAGTGAAATAGTTTAATATGGATAACGTGATAGCATTTCGTTTAAAATGAACACAGAGACTGAGTGTGGCATTACAGGATGTGATAATGCAGCCAAGATACTTATTTTCAAAGACAATGATTATAGAATCATAACACAGTCTATTTGAAACGAGGAGAGAAAAGCAGAATGGTAACTTTTAGATTTACATGAAGATATCTGCTTAGACGTTTTACATATTAGACTATCAGATGAATTGTATATGTTAAGAAATGTGTTCAGATCAAGGGGATAAAAGAGCTAGGATGTAGTTAGACTGTGTTAAATCCCAAACATTCAGACTGAATTTTAAAGTACCATTAATATACACAATGTCCACTCTCATCATACAGTTTAAATGTGTATTTTATCCACGCCAGGGATGCTTTCTAGCCTTTTTGCTTCTTCAAAGTATCTCTCAAGGTTTATTTTATGCCCAAGTCGCTCCTTTGTTAAAATTCTAGACTCTATCTGACTCTCCTCTTTAGACACTAATTGTCTCCCACAAAATCTAGTAGAGGATTAGAATCGTATTTTTCTCTAATATTCGTATATGTTTGATTTTCTTCCCCAGATGATTATAAAATAATCTCAAGGAAAAATTGCATGAAGCTCCTTCAATGTATTTCAGTAAATATTTAAGAGAGTGATAGGACTCAGATAATAAAACTCAGTGTGTGCTTTAACTTATGATATAAAGTAAAACATGCAGGCAAAATAGAAATCCACTAGAACCTATGGCAACAGAGAGAAGAGTTAGTATAGTTAGTAAAAACGTGCAGATTGCCAGAGATAGTTCAAACTTTCCCCTGTAATGTTATTAATATTTCTTTGTGTTTTTTAAAAACTTTTTCTTCCTATGAATGGCATTAGCAAATAACAATAATTTCAGAATTATGGTATTCCTTTGTGGTTGGTATTGAGCATAAATCTGGTTCCTAAATGGAGGGATGGTGGAAGCACAGGGTTCTAGCTCCATGGAAATACCATTTCTCATCATGTAGAGGGATGCTGTGAAATGGTCAACTCTATGTGTGAACTTAACTAGACCACAGATGTCCCTAAAGGTTAGTAATGAAAAGAAATATTCCTAGAGCTTTTGAACTCTAATCCATCCTCTTTCTAAAATATTATGTTGTCTCAAGCAATAGATAATTTAATACCTAATATATGCCAGATGTATTCTATGCAAAAAAAAAAATGTGACTATTGCTTTTAAAGTTCTAACAACCTAGCTGCGTGGAGAATAATAACTAATATTTTCTCATCGTTATAGGTCCACTGAATGTACATGCATTTTGCAATTTAATTAACCTACAAAATATATACTACATACTTGTGAAGACCCTGCTGGATAAACCATGGATTCTAGGCAGAAGGATTTAAGATGGAAGCAAATCCCTTTCTTCCTGACTACATCAAGGTCTCTCAACTCTAGCAAAGGGTCGGTTTCCAGCAAGAAAGTGACCTTCAGCACTCAGAGAAAATGGTTGCCAATCCTATGTTCTAAAGCAGGGCTTTTTGAAATTGGTGAGGAATAAAATGCACAGACTTAACGCATACAAAAGGAAAGAGTACGGTTGGCTTTCTCCTAGTCTAAGCAACACTCCTCAAAGCTGGAATAAGCCCCAAGCACTTGTAAGAATTATATTACTGCTTACCATCTTGTACCTCCCAAAGGCCAAATAACTTGTGCTCACATAACACATAGACCTTTGATGGAGTACGGCCACTTTGCCAATGGTTTGGAACAAGCCATACTGTCTCAGGAGTGGGCAGTGCCAATTGGCCTATTACAAAGTAGAAACACCTGACTCAAACATGCCGCTTCCCATATGTAAATGCATACAATACATTTCATTTAGGCAATTGTCATGGAACCAAAGCTGCCGGGAATTTTCTCAGGCCAAAAACTGTCTTAGAGGTGGAGAGAATCAATTTATAATTTGAAGAGCAATTATTTGGGCCTCGAGATTTCCAAAAGAATGAAGTGGAACAAACATTCGCGGCAAGAAAAATCAAGTATTTCACCTCTCCACCATCGAAGATTGAACCTCAGTTCTGAGGCATAACTCAAGATTTGATACTAAAGTGTTTCATTTGCAGCCAATTAGGCCTCGGATTAGATTCCGCAGCCTCCTTGCATATGAAGACAATCGTGCAATTTCCAGAAACCTTATTTCCATTCCCTTACCCCCTCACACATCCCTGCAGAACCCTCACCGCCCAGATCAAAACAATTTCATTTGTACTTATGAGAGCCTTACAGCCGGTAAGCGGAAGGTAAGGAACAAGCTTAACCACTGTAGCTTTTTCCCATCTGAATATCACGAATCTTGTATCTCACTGTGGTGTAAGGTCTCTGATTACATCAACCTCTCCAAATTATGCTGAAATGAAGGCCATTCAATTTGCTACAATCAGTAACTTTCGAAAGAGCCCACATAATTGATTTCACAGTAATATAGGAATAGGTGACTGAGAGCCTCAGCTTCATTTAGACAATGTTTTCTTCCATTCCAAAGTGCAGTATTCAATAGAAATCAAATCCCCCACCCCCTCTCCCCCAACAGTTGGCAGCTAAGCTTTGGCACATACAACATTTTTTGCATCCTTTTTTTTTTCTTCTTCATGGTGCAGAAACATGAAAATTGAAATTAATGCCCAGGGTGATCTAATAAAAGTTGACAGGCTTTAGGTGAAATAACTTCTCTTTGGAGCTTGCCCTGATGAGGATTGCAGCCAGCGGGCAAGGAGCCATTATGAATGCCGTTCAGACTTCCAGCAACATTTGTTACTGAGGTGGTTTCTCCGCATTCGGCCAATGGAGAGCTTCGATGTGAACGCAGCTACTATTTGGAATGCTGCATTCTGATTTTTCACTCCATGCTTAACCTCTCACTGCAGGTGATCTCCACTATTTCCAGATGCACACACAACTTTAAATAAGCTGCCTTCCTCCTCTGACCTCCAGATGGATGACAATGAATACTGAGTGCTTACTTTTACTGCCCAGATTGGACAGTGCATCATGGGAAAGTTATGGGAAGAGAACCAGGTTCTAACCTAAAGAAGCAGTTAGTCAAATCCTCCCTACATTTTCATGAATGAGTTAGGCCAGTGGTTGGCAAACCACGGCTTGCGAGACACATGAGGCTCTTTGACCCCTTGAAGGTGGTTCTTCCACAAAATACCATGGCCTAGGCGAGTCTATTTTGAAGAAGTGGCGTTAGAAGAAGTTTGAGTTTAAAAAAAAAATTGGCTCTCAAAAGAAATTCCAATCATTGTACAGTTGATATTTGGCTCTGTTGACTAATGTGTTTGCCGACCCCTGATAGGCAGATAATGAATTTTGAATTTATGACATTATTAGGCAGCCTTAGGTTCAATTCTCAGCTGTAAGTCTGGCACCTGCATGACCTCAGAAAAGTGACTTATCTTCTCCAAATCCAGTTTATTTTTCAATAATATGAATATGATACAATGAATATGATACTTATTTTATAAATGTATCATGAAAGGTATGTCTTCAACAATGGACATTCATCATGATGCAGAATACTTACTGGCTACTAGATGGTGATCTTGGGTAATTCAGGCATCCTCTAAACATCAATTTCCTTAATGGTAATGTTGACATAATGATGTCCCTTACAATTTTAAATGGATAAAATTAAGTGATGTGCTCCTAGTGTTTACCAAACTCTCTGAAATTAATTATAAAATATATAGTTATCATTATTATAAAACCATATCTCTTTCTCTAAATATCCTCGATGACTCCCACAGAAGGAAGAAGCACGAGTGATGTTACATGTTTAAATTTTATAGATCCAAATAGCATCATGCACTACACTTTTTATGTAAACATGATAGAAAATAAAGCATGTTCTTTTCACATTACAGAGTATTAAGAAATACTCTCAAAGGCTCTTTCCATTGACAATGAGGTACTGATATTTGAGACATTTGCAGTTGTGACAGGTGCTGATCTGTTGGAACTGGGAGACTGGGCACCCAGAGGAGCACAATGGCAGGCAGCACTGCATTAAGATCGAGAGGACACAGTGCTTGGTGTCCCTGTGGTGTTTCTCATGTGACAGTGTAGACAGCAGGCCTTTTCCATTCCTGGTCTGATCTTGTGTTGGCTGGGTATCTTCAGACTTTTGCACACATATAATCTAAAAATACATCCCAGTTCCTATGCTTATTTATTCTTTCTTTAACTCTAGTTCCTCTTCTCTAGGGGCCCTTATTATCTACACCTGAAGAAGGTTTTAGTGACAAAGACAATTTGTATTATTAAAAACCCTTATGGAGTTATGTGGTATATAATCACAGCTAAAAAATATAGATTGATAAAATTTATTAGATAAAGAAGTCTAGGAAACAAAGGCAGAGATGGTCAATTTTAAAAGGTTAAAATTTAATATTTCCTATTTAAAAAAGAAACAGTCCATGCTATTATTTATTTAATATCAGTGGGCTAGCCTGAAGAAAATAAAAGATAAAAGAAAATGCCCATAGAAAAATTTCCCTAGAGTAAATAACCATGGCACATATATTTAATGAGTTACTTACAAATGATAACACAGTGATGCTAAATAAAAGTCCGCCATGCCACCTCATTAGAATTTTCTTTTTATTTTTGTAGCCAATAGCCTTAATGTAAAACATAGCATGAGCCTCAAGGCACATGATTTCAGGGGAAAACAAGACTGATCTTCTCAGATGTGCAAAGCAGAGCCTACTGTGGTGAAGAAAGTAAGATTATGAACAAAAATCCAGCAAAATCCAATCAAGGATGCCACCAGTGAGAGAGAAGATTTCCCCAGGGAATTTCACCATGCATTCTCTCATTCATATATTCATAGAACAAATTATTCTTGAAACTGTCTTATTGGTGAAACAATCTGGATTTTAGGAACTTAGTCAAAATATAGTTGACTAGACTAAATGATTTACTTGGTTCAAAAATGTATTTAACTGCAAAGTAAAATCAAAGAGACAGTCTATTGTAATGATTCATACCATATTTTTAGCATCATTTTTTTTTAAATTTAATGATAGAAATTTTGACTTGGAAATACATAATTTTCTACAATGAAAAAGTATCTATTCTTTCAAAAAGTTGTCTCCTGGTCTGTGCTATTCACACATTTGTGTTAGCTATTTCTTATCTCTCCAAACCTACACCTCATGCTCTTCTCCATTATGCTTTGTGTCCCAAGAAACCAATCTTCATAAACTAAAGAACAATTTCCCTCTGGCTTCCCATCAGGGTTTGCCAATGGATGATACCTGCAGAAGACACAGGGAAGGTAGAATGCTGGGTAGGGGTATTCATTCTACTTGTTCCTATTCAATCAAGTTGCCACAGGTTGTCTGTGTCTCTATACCAGAGGTTATAACTCATACTCAGTCTTCCTTTCTTAAAGCTTCCATTTCCAAGTTTTTGTGACTACTTATGCTTCTGTCTCCTTCAGGGATGGTGAATATTCCTCGCTGTCACTAGTCCGGAATACTGTACCAACCATTATTGATTTATCTTAATCTTGCCTATATTTTTGTAAATGGTTCCTTTATTAAACTCTCCACAATCACTTTATTTAGGTGCACCAGCTATTTTCTGATGTGTCCTGAGGGATACCATGAAATGCAAGATGATTTCTTTTCCCCTGAGATTAGCCTCCCAGCCCACCATCCACCATCCTATTGAGTAGCCTAAATTAACATCCTCAAATGCAAAGTGAGGGACAGACTAGGAGATAATTCCAATAAAGAGCGAATCATCTACACTCTGGGAAATTCAGGAGTAGGAAGAATGGCCAGAAGGAAAAGCAGTGACAGATTGTCATCCCATATGCACATACCAGGCATCATCAGAATAGCAATTCTACATCTTGCTATTCCACTTAACGTATGATTTAATCATTTTGTCATATTCTCAAGGCTTCACTGTAAGCTTAATTTTGGCTACATATTATCCCAAATGAAAGTCTGGGATTTTAGAATCCATAACTTATGGGAATATAGGAAATAGTGTTTTTTATTATTTTATTTGTTCCTCTCCTCTCATTCCTGCATGCAGCATACATTTACACATGTTGTTGATGCTCTCTCCTTCAAAATAAATCAATAGTTGAATGAATGTATCCACTAAAGTTTTCTTTAAAGATACCTACCTATATTCATTCTATGCCCTTCTACCTAGGATGCAAGTATTATTTCCCCTTGTTTTCATACAATTGTGTCAGGAGATTAGATATGCAAGATAAGTCACATATTGTAAAAGAGGAGGCTGTGACTTACCTTACAAGGACTAAGTAGTGTGAGGTGTTCCAAATATAATGGCAGGTGGGAGTGAACAGATATGTGGAAAGCTTTCATACCGTATTGGAAGTTAGTCAGATCCTATGAAAAGTGTTTTCTGGGTAAAATGTGATTGGTTTTATTAAACCTGTGCCCAGTACACAGAGTGGAACTGAGCCTGGCCAGACAGAGGAAATGTGGGCAATTACAACACATACACAAATTATGAATAAAGATAAGAGCAATAAACAAAGTAAGACTTTCTAGAGGATAATTTGGTTTTGTTGATTAGCAAGCCAAGAATTCCCCTCACCACCTTCAAAGAACATTTTTAAAGATATAAATGTTTGCTCCACAATTTTATAAGGAATCAACATTGCCTATAAATATCCATAAGCGTCTTATAAAATTGGGTACAAGTGTGGCTCCTCTCTATTTTTCTGTCTTCCTAGTCAGGAGTGAGGTACCCACCGGTTTGACATGTTGGTAATCATAGGTATTATTAGAGTGCCTGGACCGCATATTCAGAGATAACCATCACACTGCCATCCTGACCCAGGGCCACTCTTAACACATCGCCACTCCCCCATGGGAAATCTCTGGATGTGCACAGCTAGTTAGACAAACAGCTTTCTCTCCTATCAGGCCCACTATTAGACACCACTGAGAATTATTTAAATAAACAGGTCACCCTCTATTCGGAGGCTTTGACGTTGAAATAATCAATAAAAAATATCCTTCTACAGAATCTATTTCCACATTCCACTCAGGTAGAGAATCTCACTATTTTTGCACATCGGTTTATAAAATAAGCCATGTAAGGGTTGTTCTTGGTGGGTGTTGTGTGTGTGTGTGTGTGTGTGTGTGTGTGTGTGTGTGTGAACATGGGAGTTCAATTATAAACTAGCCAGGAGATATATTTTCTGCACAGCAAATCTGAGCAGCAGTAAAGTTGATGCTGCTTAAATCACTTCAGATTGCGGGATATTCAGATCTCTGCATTTTATAATGTCAAGAGAGCTTCTGGTGAGTCCCATTAATTTTTTTTTCTGTATTGTTTAATTTTACATGAGTAAATATAATTACTCCTTTTGTCATGAAGAGCAACTTCTAACATCAATTTATAATTCATGGAGCTAATTATGTTAACTAGGAGGCAATCGTGCCTCAGCTATCTCCCCTGTAATTTTAAAAAATTTTGATTTCCCCCCTTTCCTATACAATTTCTCTTCCAGCTATGAAAAGGAAGTATACACAATTCATCTGTGATATAATTATTTACCATGGCAACAGTTTGTGAATGGGACTGGGAAGTTGCACAGAAGGAGAAGGCAGCTTAAGGGAAACAGCCGAAAAAAAATCCTTTCAAGACCAGTGAAGAGGGCTTTCAGGTGGGGACAGTTTTGTTTTCCTGGTGGTTTTAAAGAGAGGCTCAGGTTTCCCTAACATTGTAGGAACTGAAAGGAAAGCGTCTGTTTCTCACAGGCGCATTTCGGAAAATCACTTTGATGGAGAGAGTGGCACAAAAGGCAGAGCCATGTTTACCTCCTGCATCTGAATTAGCCCCTGGAAGGCAGAGGAGAGGTGAGTTATCAGATGGCACGGCCAGGGGACACCTGGGACAGGGAGGCTCCTGTCCCTGGTGTTTCTAAAGCAAATAATAAGCTCTGATCCCACTAGTGACAAACATCTTCCTTCCTGGGTGACACACAGATTCCAAGGAGAGCAAAGAAAATCTATCAAACGCAGTTGCCCAATCTTTGGGCTTCATCTGAGACAGCCACAAATTCTCTCCCTTCCCCTCTGCAATGGGATATTGGTGAGTTTATCAGCAGTCATGTAATGCCAATGCTTGTAATCGATGTACTCCACAAAAACACGAGGTGCATGTTAAAATAATAATAATGATATCAAAATACAAGGCCCCCGCTCCTAGGTATGTGTTTACAGGTTTATGCTCCTTTCAGCTGGGTGCGCTGTTAGTTTGTATTCTTTCTTCCTTTGGGTGTTCAGCAGTAACTGACATCTAGCCTTAGCTGTGTGTTCTGGATCACAGGATAGCATCACTTCCGCTCCATATTCTAGGATGCTAATTGCACCCAGAGCTGAGGGAAAGGCTCCCCACTGGGAGGAGTGTGAGGAACAGCTTCAGACAGCTCCATCTCCTCAGAAACACGCACCAATGAGAGCAGGCTAGGAAGAGTCAGGTGACACAACATTTTTTTAATGAAAATGTTTCAGAAACTACAATGTGATCCTATCTAAGCACAGAGTTCCTATGTTCTGGTTGCAGAACCAGCAGAGCCACATCATAAGACAATCGCCCTGGCGGGAGCGCGGCTCTGTTGCTGTCTTTAGAGGGTGTCATTTGAATACGCCCCTGGTGGGCCTGGAGTGTAGTCCTGAGCATTGCTCTCAGTGGCGTTCTGTTTCTATTGGATTAGACACAGGATTTTGTAAATTAAACAAAGGAAAATAGGTTTCCCTTCAAAGAGAAGGACAAGGGAAGCACAACATAGTTTTACAGAATATGAAAACTGGAAGTGACCTTTGAGGCCCATATTTCCGTTTCTTCATTTTAGTAGATGAGAAAATTGAGTTTCCAGAAGGTTTAAAAGACTAACTTTAGGTCTTGAAAACTTCTGAGCTCCAGGCTATAGTTTCTCACTCAAGCAAGATGTATAAACAGAAAACACAGAAGGAACTCTAAAATCCAGCACAGGTGATGCATTAAAACTAGAAAGATTAATTCTACAGAAATGTAGAGAAGGAAAGATCAACTTCAGTAAGTCAGGGAAGACTTCATGGAAGAAGGGCCTTGAAATGAACCACACATGATGTGTGAAATGTATGGGTAGAAAAGGAGTATGTCCTGAGGCCTGCCCTTCAGTTTTCCATGGGCAGTACTGCTGATGACGTCCCTTAATAGTTACAGCTTTGTCTTTTTACCTAGACCAATGGTTCTCAACCTGTGGGTTGCAACCCCTTTCGGGGTCGAACGACCCTTTCACAGGGGTCACCTAAGACCCTCGGAAAACACAGATATTTACATCACGATTCATAACAGTAGCAACATTACAATTATAAAGTAGCAATGAAAATAATTTCATGGTTGGGGGTCACCACAACATTAGGAACTGTATGCAAGGGTCCCGGCCTTAGGAAGGTTGAAAACCACTGGCTTAGACAATGAGTAATTGAGGTTGTCCTTCCAAATAAAGTAACTGATGTCCCTAAAAAAGAAAAAAAACTATCCTTAATCAAATCACTACAAATTGGGAGCAGCTGAGGTGTGTTATGACTAAAAAATAAGTTTATTCTTTTACCTCAGTGGTCAGCAAATGCATCAGTGAATAGAGCCAGATATCAACACATGATTGATATTTCTTTTGAGAGCCAAATTTTTTAACCTTAAACTATATAGGTAGGTAAACTGTTATTAACTTAATTAGGGTACTCCTAAGCTGGCCTATGCTAAAAACTCAAGGAGCCAAAGAGCCACATGTGGCTCACGAACCGCAGTTTGCCGACCACTGCTTTAACCACACACCATCCAACCAAGCCAAATCATTACTGCCGGGTCATCATCTCAGCAACCAAGATGTTCAAGTCACTGTTGAGTCTGTCACCGTTAGGAGATCGTAGCCATGATTTCATCCTCCTCAATATATATGTTTTTTTCTTTCCCCTTTCCATTCCCTTCTCTTCCTTTCCCTTCCCTTCCCTCCCCTTCCCTCCCCTTTCCTCTTCTCCCCTTCCCTCCCCTTCTTTTATTTATGTCTCCTCCTTTATCCTGCACTCTTTCCCTTTAATTGTTTATGTATGTTAAGTATTCTCATTGTCCATATGATGGCAAACTTTCTCAAAACTCAGCGACTTCCCTAGACTTGTCCCTATTCAAAAAGCCATTCTTTGAACAAGAAACCTGTCCTTCAGGTGCAATATTCTATCAGTGCATTGCCTAGCGGAATAAAGCAAGTAATGAATGTATTCATTCTATGTTGCTTATGTAAGTGACCTGCAAAGCAGAAAAATACAATTGCCTTCTGAAAGCTGAGCTCTGATATCCACAGTGTCTGGTGTAAGTAGAAAGTGAGCAAAGGGGCTGGCATTACTACTGAGGACTGAACAAAGGAGAAGAGCGATTGTCAGTGCCCGCCCCAGCAGTGCCCTTCTCAGGAGAAAGAGGGCTTCACACTAAGGATGCTGTCTCCAGCTCCGTAAGACAGTCCGGATTTGGTGAGGACAGTCTTGGCTACATGTACACTATCAGTAAGAGGTGAACAGTTGGATCCATCTTAACTTTCCTGGTCATTCCTGGATCACCAGCACACCTCCTGTTTAGAATCTGGCCAGTTTACCTGCAATGTCTGCATGCTGTGTGGCCTTTGCCCATTCCCAACCCTGTTGCATTATTAATCCTCACTGTGACTTACATTCTGTTTCCATACATCAGTCTCACAAACTTAGTGGGTGTGCAAGTCATGAGACCTCTTAATGATGGGATAACTATCAGCTGGCATAGTCCCCACCCACCCACCCGCCCCCAAAAATGAATCCAGTCCTCTTCCCAGCAGACACTTCCCCATGCTTCCCTAGCTTTGGCTGTGTTTGAGAAATACTTTTTTTCTGTAAGAAGCAGTGGTCCTGTATTTTGGAACACAGTATTTTTTTTTGAAGTTTATGCTTTTCTAATGATGGGCTGTTAGACACTGAGGGAAGGAACGGTGAGGATATCGGAGTCAGGCTAGCAGGCTGCTTCGCAGGGCCTAGCTAACCCTTAGGGCACAGACAACACCTCTTCTGTCTGTTCATAAAGTGAGCTCTGGCTGTCACTTTCCCTTCTTACGAACAGGCAGCCTGTGACTCCTTGAAATGTTAGATTGCACCTGTCAAGCCAGATATTGGGGATCCTCCTGGGCTTAATGGGGTGAATATATAGGCTGTGCTCGTGCAATGACCAGAGGGCTCTGTGCATCCAGGTGGGTGTAGGGCAAGAGAATATTCTTACTGGAATCTCAGTATGCCTGTATGCAAATCACCAGTTCAAGGCCATTCGGTAATTACAGCAAAATGACCCATTGTAAAACATTTCTCCTGTCCTTTTTCTGACCCCCAGGTAAAGGAAAAGTGGTTGTTCACTGGCACTGACCAGCTCCATCCTCATCCAAGAGGCAGTCCGCGCTATAGCTGCTGCAGAATGATGTTTCCCAGCCCTGTCTGTGTCCAGATGGCTGGTTTAAAGCATCATGAAGTAAGAGGGGGAAAAGAGAAAAATATTAGTGCAGACAGAATTGTAGCTCGTTCACAGAAAATTAGAGGACGCACCCTTTGATTTCTATGCGGCCCTTCCTCCCCACCCCCAAGTGGTTTAGAATTAAAATGGGGACAAAAAACATCTCTAGATTTATTTGGCTCTGCCATATTAACCATAAAAAAAAGATCTAGCTTGTTCCAATCTTAACCCAGCAGTAAACTATAAATCCAACTTCCCCTCTCTGCTGGGGAAATAAAATCCAAATACAGTAGCATCCAAATAATTATCAAGAGTTGAGCTGTGCTGGCAGGGTGCAATGTACAAGATTCAATTTTAACTACTGATTACAGACCGGCAACCTTCTAGCCCTGAATGTCAAACGGCCATGTCACTTTCTCCTGTCACGAAGTATGTCAGGACTCACCGCAGCCTGGTGACTTTTCATCAGAGGTAATGAATCTTGTACTCCTGAGATGGGAAATGTCACTGTGGCTCCCCGCCCCTCCCTCCCCCCGCTCACCTCACCCCTCGTTCCCTTCCTGCCACCTGTCCAGGTCCTAATAATTAGGAAAAGGATGTTGTATGTGACATTGCTTCTCACATGCCCACCAGGGCCCTGCCGCTGTCTATTTAAATTGTGTGGTCAGTACTCAACTTGCAACCAAGTTGGTGATGAAATGGCCACCTCAGTAGACAGTTTATGGGGCTTGGAGTCCCATGCATCAAGTCCTCTTGTCCTTGAGCCATAAAATGGAAAAACAGTTCAGCTCTGACCTTACAGCCTTATACGGTTTGGGGCTCCAATCCAACTCCTGAGAAGTTGCCTTTAAATCTTAAGAACTTGGAGCTTTTTGTTTCTGGCCTTCCTGCTGCTGAGCGCCACTCGGGACATGGATGAGAATGGAGGCCAGAAGGTCTGCATGGGTGGTGACAGAGAGGACGACGTTTGAAGTGGAATCCTTTACCTCCATGAGTCCAGTGTCCAACAGAAAAAGGAAGCACATATGGGTTTTTTGCCCCACTAGAAACATACATAATAAACCTACAAATATAGCTGCTGGTTTTTGAAAACTGTCTGTTGAATATCTTAAACTCTTCATATAAACCCCAGAATCTTGGAGGTTTAGAAGGAGCACATATGAATTGAATTAGAAAGAAATATTTCTATTTCTGGTAAGAAAAATTCCCTTTGTTTTTCATACATTTCATCATTTTTAAAAATACTGAGTACCTGTTGTGTTCAACATAATATGCTGACAACAGAAAGATAAAACAATGCAATATATGACATGGTCCCTGTTTTTAGTGAATGCAAGCAATGAGAGATGCATAGGTATAAAACATGGAAATACATAGTAAGTAGAAAAAGACAGTCTGCCCAATATGAATAACAAGTGACTCATCTCTGATCACAAAAAAGATACAAAACCAAATATAGCCAAGGAAAAGGCATCAGGATAACACAAAACGCACCAACACAAGACCACAATGCCACAATGTCTGTTAGTGCTGGCAACATTGCCATATGTGGCTGTAGCGATTAGGCATCCCATGGAATTCAGCAATAAATTAGAGCCGAGGTCAGTGAATCCACCATCATCCAAAAATAGGTCAGACAGATGGAAGGCAATATCAGAGCTAATCATAATATCAAGAAGAGTTCCAAAAGAGCTGTGGGCCAACTAGTTTACCTTGCTAAGTAGGCCTTTTGTTTTTCCCCCAAAAGCTAAGGGCTTTCTTAGGAGTCAAGAGTCTAAGGAGGGACATTTTGCACCTTGATATAGCTGGGGTTTTTAGAGAAAGTTCATGATTTCTAGATGTGAAACTTGCTTTCCTTCCTTCTTCATTTGCTTGCCTTCTTCCATTTTTTCCTTCCTTGCCTCCCCCTATATTATATTCCAGACACTCAGGTAGACATAAGAGATGCAACAGTGCGGAGACCGGTTTGGCACAGTGGATAGAGCGTTGGCCTGCGGACTGAAAGGTCCCGGGTTCGATTCTGGTCCTTGCTTGCGGGCACATCTCCAGTGTGGGGTGTGTAGGAGGTGACTGATAGATCTCTCTCTCTCATCGATGTTTCTGACTTTCTATCCCTCTCCCTTCCTCTCTGTGAAAAATCAATAAAATATATTTAAAAGAGAGAGAGAGAGAGAGTGAGAGAGAGAGAGAGAGAGAGAGAGATATGCAACAGTAAGCAAGGCAAACAGGCTTCTTGTCATAATGTTGCTTAAAGCCGGTGGAGAAAATGGGCAAGTATCCAGGCAATTACTATCCAATGTGAGAGGGAAATGAGAGAGGTTGTAACGTGCTAATGGAGCCCTAATAGGGACACCTGGTCCAGAAACAGGAGGGTACCAGGGAGAGCCATCCAGAAGATTCCCAGAGGCAAACAGAGAGCCTCTGCCTTTGAGCCTCTAAGGAGCCACAAGTCTCTGGGGAGACCTGAGGTTCTTTGAGGGGAGTCTGAAATTTCTTCTCTAGGTCATGAGATGAGGTGTCCTCGCTGGTAGAATGAACATTACCCTTTTCATCATCAGTGTCTTTATCCTTAGTGTCTTAATGTGACATTTGGAGAAGCTTCAAGGACAAAAGATGGTCAAATTTGAGGCACATATAATATTCTCATCAAGGTTTTATGCCACAATATTACAAAGAATAATCATACCTTCTCCTTCCTTTCATCTTCTCTGTACTGTTACAAATTCATTAGGTGTGAGGATTAAGTAGCAAAGTTAGAATTTTTCAAACCATCTCCTTAAAGAATTATAGAAAATTGATATTCTAGTTTATTTAGTCTCCCCATATCTATTTTTTTAAAATTTGTTTTTATTTTTATATTTTTAAGTCATTCAGAATTTCAGGTTATCATGTGGTAGGCAAAATTCAAATATTTGAGGGATCCAAGGGTAAAGAAAAACAATAGTTTCTTATCATTATGTAAATTACTGTCTAGGAGAGAAGACAGACATAGACAAATAATCACAAAGCAATTTGATGCCTATGTTGATACGAAATGACTGTCCCTGTATACTAAGTAGGAGATTGTAGTTCAACAATGGTTTATGGATCTTTAAAAAAAAGCACATAAGAGAGTATATCTGTTTGGGTTAAGCCAGCTCAACCTGCCTTTTGCAAATATATATTTGATTCTCCACTGACCATCAGTATATCCATTTGCAGCTTCACAGATGGGGTGGATGAGACTGTGGTGCCTACAATGATATGGAACAGCACAGAAGCGAGGAAGGTGACAGGTGTTGCAAACAAAAAGGTGCCAGAATGCTCCCTGACTGTACAGGATGCATGACCGGCACATACACTTGGGAATGCCTCTTCTAAGTCAAACTGGATTAAATTGCAACCATCCTCCCTTCATCACCAGCCCTTAGACTCTGGTCTTATCTTCAAGTCAGGTTGAATGAAACGTATTTCTCTGGGAACAGAGAAACTCCTCGCTCGGTAGAGTCAAGAAAACTGATGTTTCGGTGTTTGTAGAAGCAGTCACCAAAGGGACACAGACAACTTCCTTGAAATGCAGGTCTGCAAGAAAGGTGAGTTCATAAAAAGAAGTCAAAGTCTTATTAACTGATAGACAGAGGAACATACAACAAGAGAAACTACTCTGTATGACACTACAATGGTGAATGCATATCACCATATAATTGTTAAGACAGAATGTATAAATAAAGAGTGAATCTTAACGGAAACTTTGGGTTTTAATTAACAATAATGTTTTGGCTCATCAATTCCAACCAATGTGCTACCTCGATGGAAGATGTGAATAGTAGAGAATGTTCAGAGAGTGAAAGGAGGGGAAGGAGACAGGTTGTGTAAAGGAAGTATATGGTAACTCTCTCTACTTTTCCTTCTTCTTCTTTTTTTTTAGTAAACATAAACTTACTAAAATGCATGATTTTTTTAAAAATGCATGTTACACTGTATAGTAGTTATTCATATAATCTTCATCCTCTTGTTAGTCCAGTGGTTCTCAACCTTTCTAATGCCGCAACCCTTTAATACAGTTCCTCATGTTGTGGTGACACCAACCATAAAATTATTTTTTGTTGCTACTTCATAACTGTAATTTTGCAACTGTTATGAATCATATCTATGTTTTCCAATGGTCTTAGGAGAGCCCTGTGAAAATGTTGTTCGACCCCCAAAGGGGGTCACGACCCACAGGTTGAGAACCACTGTGTTAGTCTATGGGCTATCAGACAGATTTATGTCTTTATTTTTTAATGTTTTGCTTATTTAATAAACATTTATGACTTTTTAAAATCCACAGTTTAGGATACACTTCCATGTTATAAAACATAAAACTGAGATGCATGGGGATTATCAGGCAAAGGGAAAATGGCAACAGTTGGAGTGGCAGCTCCAGGCATAGAAAACACTCTGCACAAAGGTTTGGTGTGAAAGCAGATTCATTTAATGATCTGTAAGGACCTCTCCTTGGTTGACAGTCTTTAGGGAAACTGAACCATGGCCTATGTCCATTGCTGTGAGAACATGCAAATGCATCTCCTCTAGATTCCACACTCAATGTCCTGAGATCACCTTTCTTGGAATGTCTATTTAGCTGCATCCATGCTATTATCTCTAATTCCATTTATTTTAAATCTACGAATTAAAAAAAAAAATAAAAACCTTATACAAGAAGCCAAAAACACCATCCTGAGTATCCTATTTAAATGCAAACTTCAGAAATTATATTTCAAATAGTCCTAAGAGGACTAATTAATAATTGTAAAGTGCTTGGGAGATGAAAAGTGCTCAATTAATGTCAATATTTATTTATTAATAATCAGAGGAGGTGGTGCTGCCATCTTGAAGTTGCCTCTTTTGCGATCAAGTGCCGACTACAACCATGATTTCACCCTTTTAATTGCCTTCTCCAGCCACCACTGCCATGTGGGAATTCCAGACTTTATGCTTGTGTTTAGTATTTTATTATTTAAAAATATCACCAGTTCTACATACATAATTAGAAGGAGCTCCTGCACATTGTGAGCAGGGATGCTGCACATTACAATAAAAATTCAATCCTCAGATAGAAACAAAATATGCTTAGTAGTTAACACTAAGCACCATCTACTAGTACATCACAGAGGAGGAGCTAAATAACAAGGTTACTTAAATAAATAAATGAACGAGAAACAAATTAAGCCAGATTTTATATATAGTATAAAGGTTGTTTTTAGCATCATATCATATTTACTTGTGTAATTTGGAAGTCTACTTTCTATATTACTTGGGACTCAAAAATATGTAACTTTTTTCATTTCTTGAGTGCCAAGTTGCAATTTTCATATATATATATATATATATATATATATATATATATATATATATATACACACACACACATATGTAGATTGTGTTACTTCCAATTACATGTGAAGGTATATAAGTGAAAAGGGAAGTTTTTTTTAAAGTTAACATTGGCCGAAACCGGTTTGGCTCAGTAGATAGGGCGTCAGCCTGCGAACTGAAGGATCCTGGGTTCGATTCCTGCCAAGGGCATGTATCCTGGTTGCGGGCACATCCCCAGTAGGGAGCGTGCAGGAGGCGGCTGATCGATGTCTCTCTCTCATTGATGTTTGTAACTCTCTATCCCTCTCCCTTCTTCTCTGTAAAAAAATCAATAAAATATATTAAAAAAAAAGTCAACATTACCCTAGTTGATCTGGCTCTATGGAGAGAGCATTCACTTGTGAATAGAAGGGTCCCGAGTTCCATTCCTGTCAATGGCAAATGCCTGGGTTGCAGTGTCAATCCCCAGTAGAGGGCATGCAAGATTCCCTCTCATCCTTAAATTAATGATTCTCTCTCATCCTTAAATTTCTATCTGAAATGAATAAAGCTATATTTAAAAATAAATAAATTAGCCAATTAATGATTCTCTCTCATCCTTAAATTTCTATCTGAAATCAATAAAAAATATATTTAAAAATATATAAATAAGTAAATAAATAAATAAGTCAACAAATATTTAAGATATTAAAAAGGCCCAAAAGGGCTTTACTTTTTTACTTTAGAGTTAGATATTTTGCATTGTCCCCAGTGGATGCTGTTATAAGAACTGCTGTCTACGGCTCAATCTCTACCTTGCAGTCACCTACTCATTGCAGACCAGAGGGACTCAGGATTCTGGTGGCGGGGTACCTGTTGGGACCAGTGTTTATTATTAGTCAGAAACCACAAACCCTTCTTTAGAAGGAATAGCACATATCTTTGTCAACTAGACATAGAAACCAGAAGAGAGCTGGGAAATAACAGTGAAGATTCACCTATAATTTTAAATTGTGGTCTTCAAAACCAAGCTTCAAACCAAGGGAAGAATGTGAAAGGGAATGTGGGAACCAGCAGAGAAATGACAAATCAAGTTTGACATATCAGGTCTTCTCTGATAGTTAAGGCTGAGAATCCCAGCCCATTTGTTGACTAAACAAATGTATTTTAAACACTATGTTCTCAAAGCCCTCAATTAGGCTTTGTGGCAAATACATTTAAGTGACACTTTGAAGCTTTGAAATACAAATATCTTGTGGAACAGCCACAAATAATATTTAGGCTAAAACACTCAGCCAATGAGTGACAATTCAATCCCTTGCTTAGCCTTGCCATCTCCATGGGACTATGCTCAGCTCTTCACCACACACTCAGTGATCTCCGCTTGGTAAAAAACATACACAGGTAAGAAAAAAACAAAACAAAAAACAAAACATTTAGGTGAACATTCTAAAAGTAGATATAGAGCACATGGCTCTTATCAGAAAACCAATCCAGGAGGAAGCAAGAACCTATAAGGTCATTTCCATATACAGTGGTACCTCGAGATACGAGTTTAATTCGTTCCGTAACCTTGAGGTGTGGTAAACTATGAGACACTAGAGTCGTGGTAAACTGGTGTGTCCTGTGCAGCAGGCCAATCCGCGTGATGACTCCTATCTCAAATGTTGCTCGTATTTCAAAGCAAAAATCGCTCGCTCGACAGCTCATAACTCAAAAATCTCGTATGTTAGGGCACTCGTATCTCAAGGTACCATTGTAGGCAAATTGGAGAGTTTGCCAAGAGCTAAGCACACTTCCTTTGTGTCTGGCAATATTTTGTGGTCTTATTGCTTACCATATGACAGGCAAATGCAAACTTGGCTTGTTGAGAATCCCACTGTAGTGATAGAATCATTTATTTTTTTCACATTTTTGAGTTTAATCTCATACACCATATAACTAATCCCTTAAAGACAAGGGCTGATTCTTGCTTGATACATGTGCACATTTCCAGATACACACCCCAAATGGACTGTGGCCTGGCAGATCCCTAGAAAGCAAACAATATAAGGTGGGCTATAGCTGCATTCTCAGACCAGTGCTACAGATACTCGGAAACCAGAAGGAGCATTTTCACTTAATATTTTGTTGGCTCCCAATGACCCAGTATTTAGAATGGAATTATGGAATGAAGTTCATTTATATAAACTAAGTTAAAGCCTGAAACTAGCTCAAAAGCTCAAATTCTACCTGATGAAGATACTACTATTGAACTTATTTTCTATTTCCCATACCAAAGGTGGTGGTTTTGATGACTGCCCTCCCATTCACAGCAGAGGCATCCTCTAAATCAGCGGTTCTCAACCTGTGGGTCGCGATGAGCCTAAGACCATTGGAAAACACAGATATTTGCATTACGATTCATAACAGTAGCAAAATTATAGTTATGAAGTAGCAATGAAAATAATTTTATGGTTGGGGGTCACCACAACATGAGGGACTGTATTAAAGGATTGCAGCATTAGAAAAGTTGTGAACTACTGCTCTAAATATTCATGGCAAATATCTTTTAGAAAGTGTGTGGCATCTCTGTGTTTTCTCCCACTTCTACTTAAAATACCACCCCCCCCCTGGTTTTCCACATATTCATCCTGTTGATTAAAAAGTCAGCTGCTCTAAAATAGACATTTAAATAACTATCCATTTCTTTGGCTTGGTATCTCTGGATGATGTGGCTTTTCAGACACACTCTTCTTCCTCTCACTCAGAAGCTACATGCAATGGTCATCTATACTCAGCAGCTCCTTGCACTCCAGCCACCTCCAGTACCCATCTTTGGGGTAAAGTGGAATAGATGAAAGAGTAAATGAGAAAATTTCCCCCCAAATATCATCAAAATGTTGTTCTATAAATGACAAAATTATATCCCAACAACTACTGATATATTATGTTGAAATAAAGTTATTAGAAATTGCCTGAAATTTTATTATTGAGGAAAAACAGTTTCAAATTGAGGTAAATGTTTTGTTGTTTTTTTTTTTTTGTGTGTGTGTGTGTGTTTTGGCTAGTACTACCTTAATATCCACCACCTTTTGCTCTATGTTTTCCCCTCTCCTTTCCCAGCCCTTTATCACCAAATCTGTTTCTTACTAAATAAGCTCTCTCCCCCGTTGTTTGCCATCCATTAGTCAGGCTTTTGAAAAAAACATGTTGTATTGATTTTAGAGAGAGGGAGAGAGAGATGGAAACATTGATGATGATAGAAAATCGTTGATGGATCAATTGTTTCCTACATACCCTTTACTGGGGATCGAGCCTACAACCCAGGCATGTGCTCTGACCTGGAATGGAACTGTGACCTCCAGGTTTACAGGTCAAACCCCAACCACTGGACCAGGATGGTTCATTTTTCAGTTTTGTAGTGATGATGCTTCCTTTCAGAGGGATATCAATTACATTAAACTGTTGGATAATTTTAATTCTAACATGCCTTATGTAGTCTCCTTAGCTATAGCCTCTTTTAAACTCCTAAAGCACTTTTGGTCTTTCTCACTTCGTTATTTAAAGTTATGCGTCCAGGTAAATACTCATGGCATTTTCCCAGAAAGTAAATAACAATCTTAGAAAACTTACTTAGGGATAGAAATTATATGTCCTATGCCTTCATATGCTCCAACCAGTCCTGGATTTGACATGCTATTGATTGGCTAAATCTCTATGATAGAGAGGATACTAGAGACAACTGTTCTTTCAATTTGTTATTCTGTTCTTAGAATATAGATGATCTAGGCATAATTACAGCAGAATTCTGAATAGTCTGAAAGAATCCTAGGAAACACTAGTGAAAGTTATGTGATGTAATTTATAATGACAATAGTTTCTATCATATTTTACAACTTGTATAAGTTAATACAAAATATTTTTCTAACTTTTACAAAGAAAAATAAGACGCATAACTTCCATCGGAAAGGCTGAAGAAAATTGTATGGTCTCATGTACACACGTTTGTGCACGCGTGTGCACACGCACACACACACACACGCATACATACACACACATTTCTGTATACCAAATAGACATCATAGGAAGCACTAAACATCTTTGTAGAATTTTGACAGCTAAATTAAATTAATTTAAGTTTAATCAAATACCTTGCATTGTATATTTAAGTTGCCATTCAAATAGTACAGATTTCTCTGCCTGTCATCTAGAATGAATTCAGTAGCACAAGTTTTCCACTGGATGAACAGAGCTAACTGAGGGTATCCAAGAAGAAACCTTCACAGATAATTGGCTAGTTCAGGGAGCTAGTGTAGCGGAACATGATTCCAGATTGAGTCAAATTCTGGAACTCTCCTGCAGATAAGACTAACGGATGGGAGAAACAAGTTATATGCCAATTAAAAAATGAGTGTATGTTCAATTTTATCAGTGTTTATTTTATTTTTTTTGCCTGATATACAGGTATTTCTAGGAACACATTTAAGAAACTTTTATTTTGCTTTGAAGAAGAACAAGGGCAAATTTATATTAACTACAAGAATAGGCCTTGGCTTGGTAGCTTTGCTACTTAGAGCATCGTCCCGATATGCCAAGGTTGCAAGTTCGATCCTGATCAAGGCACATATAAGAATCAACCAATGAATGCGTAAATAAGTATAACAACAAAATATTTCTCTCTCTCAAATCAATAAATAAAAACAAAATTAAGGAAATAAAAAACAGAGCACATAAATTCTTCTTTTTCTCCCCTCACACACAAAAAAATAGCTTAATAGAAACTTGAATGGCATTGTTGCTATGACTTCATCAAGCATAAAGAAGTTCTGTGCTGAAATTTACCTCTTGTGAAATTTAGCTGCATCCCTGACAATATGAGACATTCAAATGCCTTTTTAGGCCTGGTGGTCTCCCATTTCCCCTCTCAGGTTCAATCCCAGGTCAGGGCATATATAGGAGGCAACTCATCTATGTTTCTCACTTACATTGATCTCTCTCCCTCTCTCTCCCTCATTTCCCTTCTTCTTTCTCTAGAATCAGTGAAAAATATGTCCTCAGGTAAAGATTTCTTTAATGAATTTTTGGTACAAACACACATGATGATATTTGATATTAAAAGATAAAATAGTCCTAGCCTGTTTGCCTTAGGGAATAGAGCATCAGCCTGCAGGGCTGAAGAGTCCTGGATTCAATTCCAGTCAAGGCACATACTGGTTAAGGATTAATCCCCAGCCCTGGTCAGGGTGCATGTGAGAGACAACCAATTGATGCGCCTCTCTCAAATAGATGTTTCTTTCTGTCTCTCCCAGTCCTTACCACTCTCTCTAAAAATCAATGGAAAAGTATCCTTGGGCGAGGATTAACAAAAAAATAAATAAATAAAAATAAAATTGTCCTTTGTACTCTCTCTCTGTCTCTCTCCCTCATCCATCTCTCCCTCACCCACCCATCATTTATTTATTTTTCATCATAATCTGTCCATTTTTCTAACAGGACACCTGCATTCATCATATATATATGTGTGTGTGTGTGTATATATTTATATATATATATATATATATATATACATATATATATGTATATATATGTATATATATATATATGTATATATATATGTATGTATGTTATCTATCAAAGCCACACGATATCATATATAAGTATACAAAGACTTATTTATAAAAAGACATCTGCATGCTCTGTAAATACAAATATATTTATCACAAACTATGTTGCTGTTTTTTATATCACCTGCAGTCTACATCATAAAACCTATATCTCAGTTTTGATATCCTGAAAATAGATTATTCTATGGTCAACTCATTGCCCCCTTCTTCTTCTCTTCTCTTTCATTGTTCTAACAAATATGCATTTATCTTGATCTCCTGCCAGATCCTTGGTTTTTTTGAGGATGCTGCCTTACTCACCATTGAACTTCCATAAAAGTAGCAGAACAAATTATTATATGTGTCCATTGCATCTTTGATAAATTAACAAATCATGTTTAATTTCAATGAATGAGAGGAGACTGAAATTTCATATTTAAACACTCCTCTTTATTTTTTCTGTAGGCATACTTATGTCACTGATATGGGATAGCCTGGATATTTGGCACAGCATTCTCTTCTATGTAGCAGTGGGATGCTACCTTTCCCTGAACAAACTCAGCTTTTAGCTTTGCTGTATTTGGCCAGAGAATAGAGATGGTGTAAGGTTTCCACAGGATGGCAGCCCCATTCACTGTGGTCTATACATGCCACCCCTAAATGTTGAGCAATGCTCAGATTGTTGGTAGTGTCTTCCCTTTCTTCACAATTTATGCAACCTCACAATTCAGGGGCCAAGCAGATCCCACTAGACCTAGTCTGTGTTACAAGCATCACTACTTAGGTCTCAAGGTATAGTTACAGGAAGTCATTACTTTATCACTCTGTGCATTCAGAAGCTAGAAATACAAGAATTAACCAGATTCTTGGAAAATCTAAGGCGAGGATAATGGGAAAAGAAATAGCTCTGTTGAGCAGATTGACTAAGTCATATAATAATAATGGCTTGGGTGTTCTAATGAGTTAAATTAATCACAGAATGACCTTACCTTTGGCAAAATGGCTCAGTGTAAATGAAATATACTATAGGAGTACAAATAAACACAGCAATGAGCAAAATGCTTTAAAAGGTATAGTTATGTAAAGAATCATCTAGAGCTGAGTGAGTCATGGTTCATGTTAGTTTTCAAAGAGGATTGAAATAGAATGGTATCTTCAACTTTTGTGAAAAACCAATGGAAAGTTTTAGACTTGTAATTAGGCAAGATGCTTTGCCAGATGATACAATTTGAAATATTTTTATTAAGTGAGTATTCTCATTTTATAGACAAAAAGAGTGATTTAATGGGAAGTCCTTTACTGGCCACCCTAAGCATGCTTTCAATAAGTGAAAACTCTAGTTTGTTCATTGCCTTGGGCTACAACAGAACTGTTTGGCAAGTTGTCCTTGTTATTTCTCACTTCCCATTTGCTCCCCAGTTGGTGGGAGAGTTGGCTTGGTTTTGTGGATCCAAGAGTTAGAATAAAAAAATATTTTTTTAAAACTATAGCCATAAATACATTGTGTCCTTCCAGTTTTAAATAATTTGTACTGCACCCAACCAGCCTGGCTCAGTGGTTGAGCACTGACCCATGAACCAAAAGATCAAGGTTCAATTCCTAGTCAGGGCACATGCCCAGGTTGCAGGCTTGATTCCTAGTATTGGTGTGCAGGAAGCAGCCAATCAATAATTCTCTTTCATCATTGATGTTTCTTCCACTCTCCCTTTCTATCTGAACTCAATAAAATATGTTTTTAAAAATAAAATATGTTAATAAATTATACTGCATGTACAGAACACTGCCATCTCTTTCTTCTCTTCCATCACTCCATTACATGTATAATTATTCCCCTCTCCTGGGTTCTTTGAGGGCAATGCCTTAGTCACTATTGAATTTCCCATAATTTTAACTAAAATGCATTGCATAGTATGTGTCTATTGAATCTTTGATAAACACATGAATGATTCATGTTTCATTTCAATGGATAATAAATAGGATGAGACTCAAATTTTAATTTCAAATGTACTTTCTGTTTTATAAAGCATCACCACCCACAAAAGCACAGCTGAGAATTCTACCCCTTACTTCTGATAATCATCTAGGCCACCTTCAGTTGACTTTCCCACCCATTTCTCCATGTACCTCTATTCTCTAGCACTCCATCCACCTTGCACCATAACCACTTTGGCCTTAACAGTCAGTTTTTCTCCTTACATGCAATCTAGTGTTTGTTTCTGGTTTGATGAACAGAGCTCATACAGAGAAACCTCCTTTGTTCCTTCTTTTCCTCATCTACATTAAACTGCACCATTTAGTCCAATCTAAAGAAAGAAGAAAAGAAAAGAAAAGAAAAGAAAAGAAAAGAAAGGCTAAGAAATGTGGAGTCAAAGGATGCTTGAACATATAACTGTGAATAAGACAGACAACAAGATTTTCATAAATAAGAAAAAGAGACAAATTAAATATCAGAAGCAGGAGGAGTTAAGGCGCATATCAGGAGCAGACTACATCATGAGAGGCTAGAATGCAGGGAGTGCCCAAGCAGGGTAAGTTAAGATAAGCAGGCAGACAGAAGGGAAGTCTGAAAGAATTATAAAAACCATACTGCTGCTGTACTGGACATTTGGAGTAGGCACGATTTTATACACCCCACTTATACTAGATATAAGCACCAATAAGTCACCCACAAGCACTTGTGAGTATATTTTTTTTCAGAAGCACCAGATGTATTTCTCATAAGAAGTGAGGAAAACAACTTGGGGATTAATTATAGATGTAGAAAACTGCAAGAATAAAACCTGAATTCAAAATCTTTTGAGATACAACATCTATACAAAAACTAAAATGTTTTAGTTTTATGACACTGCATTTATTATTTTTAGTTTCTTTTCAATTTAGTTCAAAATGTGGTCTGTTCAAAAGCAGAACTGCTAGTTTAATCATGGGATTTTGTATTTGACACATCCAATTTTTTTCTAAGTCTCAGTTGAAAAAAAAAAAAGATATGGCAAGAGAAAGGGCTATTGATTCAAATCCTGACTTTCACCAGCCTTTCATTATACTATGGTGCTTTTTTCAAGCAACTTAAAAACCTTGGAAAGATATTGATGTGCCTTGTGTACAGGAAACACTATGCATCTGTGTTCTAGTTATTCCAACTCATCAGGCATGGCCCTTAGTAAGAATACAGTTGATGGTATGGCAGATACAAAAAAAAAAAAATGCAATGCAGCCCTTTGTGTTCTGCAGGTACATAGGGTGACTCTTGTTTAATATGGTGATCAAGTGCCTACATTTGCCTCCACTTATTAAAAAAAAAGAGAGAATAAAAACAGAATTAAATCTATAAAGGTTACTAGGAAAGAGAATGGGAGTAGAACCACTATTCAACATTAGATTTTAAAGCATTTATGGGAGATGGAAAATGGATGAGAACCATGTAATTGAACAATCAATAGCCCAGAATTAACACAGGGAGAGATGGCAGTGAAAGAGAAAGCTAATCTTCCAGGCTTTGAGAATAAATTTAGTAAGTATAAGTATGAGGATGTGATCATGAAAGTGAGCCAAAATTGGTGGGTGGAGAAAATAGAGGATCTGGCTAAAATTCTTTCTCTACATCAAAGAACCAATCTAGTTCCTAACTCCTCTCCTTTCTCTCCCACACTCCTAGGTATAACAGGAATATAAGAAATCACACATTGACCCAAGTCAAAAGAAAACGAAGTTAAATAATAATCATCATAAGGAAAACAATGACTCCTTCTTTTTTAAAAATGTAATGCATTGCTTAGATAGGATTAGAACTACTACCTTCTTCCCAGTTTGGTAATCCCCTACCAAACCCTGACTCCCCAGTGATTTAAGTGCCTACCTGGCCAGGTCAGCTTTCTTATTAAAAAATCTTGCAGGGAAAACAAGTAAGAGATATGTAGCAGTAGAGAAAATCCAATTCACTACTTGGATAATTTAACTCAATACTTCCTATTTATTTTTGCATAAATAATTTATAATCACCCAGGTATATGAAAAATATTAGCAGCATTAAAATGGCAAAATAAACAAACACAAAAATCCCAGTGGGAATAGAAATAACTCATGGAAAAGAAGAAACTTGAAAAATCTACTTAGTATTCTGAGAGAGATTTAAAGGATGATGTAAAAAAAACCACAGTAAGATAAAAGTCAAGAATCTCTACATAAATATAGAGTTTCTACAAAGGACAAAGAGACAGAAAATATGGGGTAAAATATAAAAGGCACAGGAGAACAATCAAGGATACCAATCAACATCAACAAATACGAAATGCAGAAGGAGAAAATAGAGAAGAAATAAGAAATATATAACTCTGGGGACTTTTGCATATTTGAAAAAAGGCATGAATCTTTCTATATAAAGGGTACCCTGATTACACAAAAGAATGGGTAAAAAAAAACCTACTTCTAAACATAACATCAGAACATAAAAAGAAAAACAACAACAAACAGCCAACTGAGACTTTGCCAGTTACTTTAGCGACTGGTCCTGGTTCATAGGTCTACACCATGCAGGCTGGGCTTAATAGACTTTTTTAAAGAGAGATAGGAAGGTAGGGGGAGAGAGCAAGGGAAACGTCTATGCAAGAGCAAAACATCCATGGACTATCTCCTGCATGCCCACAACTGGGGTATTAAGCCCCAACTTCTAGCAACCTGGGCATGTGCTCCAACCAGTGGCCCCTTTAGTGGATTAGAAGACACCCAACCAACTGATCCACACTGACCACTGCTAAAATCTTTATATATTTTAATCTAATCACAACAGTGTCCCAACCATAGTACTACTTAATGATCAGAATGACAACCCAGAATTCCTGACATTTACTAGTGTCTGCTTTTCATTCCAATGTGGTGCCTTTCCCAGGACATTTTTTTTTTGAACACCCTTTTTGCCATTGACATCATTAAGTCACCTGGACAAGATATAACAAGAGCCTAACTCCAGAGTTTCTCTTGCTTAAAAACTTATATTACTGACTAGAGGCCCAGTGCACAAAATTCATGCATGGACAGGGCAAAGGGGCGGATGCGGGGAGTATAGGGAGGCTAGAGGGGGCTCACCCAAGCCTGTGCCCTTTCACAGTGTGGGGTCCCTCAGGGGATATCCAACTACATTTTTTAAAAAATCACCCTGTACTTAATTTTCTTGCTAATTCCTTTAAAACTCCCCTTACTCTCACATTTTCTATTTTTCTTTTTATTTAACTATTTTACAGGCCTCACCCTATTTTAGCATTTTCTCTTTCCTGCTTTCTTTCCTCCCCTCCCTTTGAATCTCCTGCAGCCCCTCTCCCTTCCTTCTCCCTTCTCTCTCTTCATTTCCCATTTCTGTCTCCTTCTTATCCATCCCCCCATCTCCTGCATTCACCTTTCCCTTGTAAGGCTGAACCCTGCCTCTCCCTCCCTTTTTTCCTATTATTAACCCCTGCCCCTCATCATGTTCACTGGTTTTGCTTTTAAATCTTCCCCTTTCCTCTCTGGGACCTGCTTCCAGCCCTGCCTGGGCTCACTTTGATCTTAAAGCTTCCGAAGCTTCTGATCAGGGTGTTAATCCCCAGCTCAGGGCCCAGTCCTGGCCAGGTCTTCACTGCCCTTCCTTCCCCAGCCTCCCTGCCACCATTCTCCTCCCATTCCCTGCCCAGAACACCCCAACTTCTCGTGAACAAAGTACACTTAAGGTGCTACCAACCTAACCCTGGCTAGTGTCTTGGTGGTACCCTCCTTTGTGTCCAACTCTGCCCCAGCTAAGGTGTGCCTCCCCTCCCAGCGCCGGGCACCCGGCCTAGCAAGGGTGGCTGAGGCCTGCATGGCCTAAGTGCCGCTGCCTGGAAGGTCTCCAACTGTCTACCCGTCCATCCCAATGGCCCTCTCAGCTGCCTGAGCTGAGGGCAGGGATGCAGCCTGCTGATTGTTCATTACGTGACAGCATCCCAACATATTTGCATATTATTAGATAGATATTATTCTGTTACCTATATTTTATTACTATAACTACTAAGTTTATAATTATTTTCTTTCTTTAATGAGTTCTATCTTCTTCTTTTGACACCGGTCTTGCTACTAGGTGGGAAAGTATATGAACTCCTTGAAAGTACGCTAGCTTACTTCTGCACATCTCCCTGGAAATTTCTCAGAGACTTACTCTTGTTCAGTACAATTTTCATGTCAGCATCTGAGCTTCCCTGAGAGCTCCAAGCAAGGACTTCAGCATCCAGTAACTTTTCTGACAGTCTGACTCCCAGGATAGTTGTGGGAATAATGCCTTTGCATCTCCTGCTCTTTGATCTCTGATTTTCCCCGGCCACCCAAAGACAGTCACATCTAGTTCTCACTTCTCTTCCTGACTAATCTGAAAGCCTAAGCGCCTCTTAGCACCATTAGCTTTGCCAAAAGCTTACACTGGGGCTCTGGAACCCACGGGAATGATGTGCCCATTGTGTGGCTGCTTGTGGGCAGCTGAGATGGGAGACAGATGTCATCAGACAAAGAGAGATGAGGCACCATGTTGTCAAATCAACTAGGAATTCATTTAAACTAAGTTCTATATTCATTTTGACAGAGAAAATAGAGTTCTTCCAAATAAAGGGAACCCTACTGATCTGAAAATACAGCCTACTCAAACCCAGTTGTATCTCCTATCTCCTTAAAGTTTTGTACTTTGACGTTCTACTGATGTCATGTATCATCTTGGCTATTAATAGCTTTTGCAGATGCAGAAAATTGATTTGGAAAAGCGATGGAGGCTGACGATAGAATCTTCTATATGTGGCACTTGTCAGAGCACATTTTTAGTATATTTCCAGTTTAAGATTCCATGCATTAGGAATGAAACTAGAAATTTCTAAAATAAAATGAACCAAGATCATGTGGTGACTGAAAGTCCTATTAATTAAGGAATGCTTAAGGGAGCTGAGATGTGCAGCCCAGAAGAAAAAGAACTGAGGATACGATGGATTTTGAATGTGTATAAGGAGGAGCTGGAAGCATTTTTGTGTCTGGGGTGCAAAGCGTATAAGAACTTGAGTTCTGCAATCAAGCAGAATTGGGCACGGATCCTAACTCTCCATCTAGTCATATGACCCTCAACAAGGTCACTCTAACACTGTAGGTCTCAGTTCCTTTTTCTGTAAAATAAGGGCAAATAGCAATGCCTCTAACATAATATTTTTGTGATAATAAATAAGAACATAGCCCTGGTCAGTTTGGCTCAGTGGTTGTGCGTCAACCCATGAACCAGGAGTTCACAGTTTAATTCCCAGTCAGGGTACATGCGTAGGTGTGAGCTCAGTCCCCAATAGGTGCATGCAAGAGGCAGCTGATCAATGATTCTCTCTCATCATTGATGTTTCTCTCTCCCTCTCCCTCTCCCTTCACTCTGAAATCAATAAAACATTAAAAAGAACATAAACACATGCAAATTATATTATGTGTTAGTATGTAGAAAAAAAATCTGTTACTAAAAATCATCATTTTATTACTATGTCATCATATATTATTAATGCAAAGGGAAAGGCAAATACTAAGAAATAAATATCCTAGATCAATAAAAGGATGACTTTCTTAGCAAATGAAACAACTAATCATGGGAGAGAGTTCAATGAACTAATGAGCTTCCTTCCAATGGCCATCTCACAGGAATTCTGTAATTAAAAGGAGTTTCTGCATTAAGAAGGAGGTTATACCTGGTGATCATTAAAATCCCTCTTACTTTTCAGTTATAATGTAATGATTAAGTTCATGTAGCTCATTAGTGCCAGTAAGTTTAGGGGTGTGGATGTGGTCCCAAATTGTTCTTTTTTTCTAGTTAATAATGAGAGAGGCTGACTGGAGTCTCCAGTCACTGTCTGCATAGGGAAGCTGAGTAAAGTTCCTTTTTGAACCTTGTGACCCAACAGCCTCTCTCTTCTCTTCTTTTTTCCTCATGAAATCTTTAGGATTTCTGTTCTTCTCTCCCTGTCCCCCTAAAAACATGACAAAATGACATTGTTTCCCACTCCCTGGGAAATAATTTCTCTTAACAGCTCTGGAAACATGCTGCAAATATGTGAGTAAAATGATGGCAGGATCTGTTGATAAGGAGACAAAATGAGGAAATTCAGGAAAAAAAAATCACCCACATTTGAAATCAAGGGGCCTGTGGTTTCCATCTGTTCCTCTCTCCCCTGGCCTGGGGGAGTCTCAGAAGCATCTCAGGGGATCATCAGTCTTCTTTCAAATGACTCAATCAATGGGGCTTCTAATAGTGTCTAATGGAGTTCACTATTAGCAGAATTTTTTTTTTAATGTTCAGACTAAAATTTTCCTTTGATTAATTTAACCTATTTCTCTTCATTAGATGATGACAGTAATTTTGAAACAAAGGAAAACATGCACATTTCAAAGGGGTCTCTATGGAAACTTTTGCTTAAAATACCTTACTTTTGCAGAAAAGCAGCACATTTACTGTTCTAATATCCTCGAATGAGGTTTCCCTAATAAGAAGGATGACCTGGGAGCTCATCCTTGTCCCAATGTGCATATTTCTACCCACGAGGATTAGAAGGATCCAAGAATGGTTGCCTGCCCACCCATATCAGGCCAGTGTGCCTGACATTAGCTGCTGAGACTCCAGACGTCACTGGAGATGTTAATAGATTCTTTCAAACACAAGAATATCTTTGAAAGTTGTGTAAATTAGTGAGAGGGGGGGAAATTCACCCTAAGTCATCAAAATGTGAGATAAACAAGGGCTTCAGGATCCATGACTTGTGGGTCCTGGCTGTGCCACTGGCATTATCTTAGACCAAAACTCATCTCTCAAAGCCTCCATGCTTGTGTATCAATGGCCACAATAACCCACAGTAAGATATCAGTCATATGGGTGTGAGAGTTGGAAAAGATGTGTTGAAAATGTTTCAAGATGACAGCAAACAGGCAAGAACAGACAAATAAAATCAATTGTGAATTTTGGTGTATTTTTGCTCTTTTTAAATAGACTTTTATTGATTTTAGAGAGATGGGGAGGAATAGAGAAATATAAATTGGTATGAAAATAAGGAAAGGAAGCTCATTGAGAAGCAAAGTGATGGTAGGGTTTGGCAGGGGGGGGTCACATAAAAGTCTCAATATTTTTATTTGATGATAAAAAGATCCTGCCAGTGATGGGAGGATACAGAGGTGGCATGCCAGGCAAGGGGACTCATGGGGTTTTATACTGATAATGTGGTATTCCAGGAGCAATGAGCAAATGACTTGATTTAAACAAAGACAAACATTGGAGAAAGAATAGAGAAATGAACAAATAGTTGGGAGAGGTACAGGATAGGAAGAATATGAAAAGCTAGGTAGGCATTTTCCCAAATTGATTTATCCCTTTTGAAGAAGTTCATAGTCTCCTTTAAATAAGGCATGACATGGATCACAAGTGTGTCACTCTGTGTCATGAGCATAGGAAGGTAGTATGCATAATATAAAAACTCTGGACTCGCCATCAGGAAATCTGAGTTAATTTAAAACCTATTTCCTTGCCTGAAATGGCATCTCATTTATCCTCCCATGATTAAATACCAATATTGAGAGTCCCCAAACCTAATCACATTGCTCCTAAATGAACTCCCTTTCTCAGTTTTATGTAAATTCAATTAATTACCTTGTCTGTTATTGCCTGCTTTCAGTCATCTTGAAACATTTTCAATAAATCTTTCCCAAAGTTTATACGGATGTATAATAATCTAATTATATGCACAAAAATCTGAGCATGTGACTTAACTTTGGGCAAGTCATCGAATCTCTCTCTCTGCCTCAATGTTTACAGCTGTAAAATGGATACAATGTAAGTGCACAGCTCATAAGGATGTTTCAGTGATTAAATGAGGTCATGTGATGTATGCAACATGTTTCATACATTTCAGGCATAAAGAAAGTATGCATTGAAACTGGTTTGGCTCAGTGGACAGAGCATCAGTCTATGGACTGAAAGATCCCAGATTCAATGCTGGTCAAGGGCATGTAACTTGGTTGAGGCACATCTTTATAGGAGGTGTACAGGAGGCAGCTGATTGATGTTTCTCTCTCATCAATGTTTCTAACTATCTCTTTCCCTTCCTCTCTGTAAAAAATCAATAAAAAATATTTTTTTAAAAAAGGAAGTACTCAATAAGTATTAGTTTAAAAATAATTCAAAGAAACCCTAGCTTGGTGGGTTGAGCCTATTACTTTAAATGTAATCATCTCTCAGATAACTTCATAAGTAGCTCATAAAACAAAGCTTACATCATTATATACTATAGCTAAGATCTGTAAGTAGCCAAAGTGTCCATCAGCAGATAAATGGATTTAAAAGCAATGGTACATTCGCACAATGAAATACCATGCAGCCATAAACAAGAAGAATCCCTTACCTTTTGAGACAGAATGGAGGAACCTGGAGAGTATTCTAAGCCAGTCAGAGAAAGACAGGTATCACATAATCTCACTTACAGTATATGTGGAATCTAATGAAGAAAATAAACTGATGAGAGAGAGAGAGAGGGAGAGAGAGAGAGAGAAAGGGAAGATCCTGACATTGAAGCATGCAATAGACTGACACATTTCAGAGGGAAGGATGAGGCTAGGGGAGAAGAGCCGAAGAGATTAACCAATGAGCTTCTATGCATATATGTGTGACTCATGGACAGACCATAGTGCAGGGAGGACCTGGAGAGGGGATGGGAGCGGCCTGGAGTGGGTCAATGGGGGAAAAAAGGGAGCATCTGTAATATTCTCAACAATAAAAAATCAAGTTGAAAAAACACGCAAGGCTTGCAAAATCCCCTACCACAGTGAAGAGAAAGTGACTGCATTGACTGTAGTAGAAATGTGGAAACGGAGTTTGATGGTGAGGCTAACTTTGCAGGTTGTCCTGAGAAATTGATGGTATGAGGTGTCCGTACACAAAACAGGCACTTAAGCAGGTTCTAGTGGAATCCAGATTCAACAAAATAACAGAGAAAAATTCCAAGAAGTGCAATATTCCATAGGTGCCCCACGGTACTGTAGTAGTCATTGAGAGTTTTTATTAAATGCTACTTGAACGAAAAGGGTTGTAATTGCCTTCACTCCACCATTCTGGTGCTTGCCCTTCCCGATAATAATCTAGTTGGTTGCACAGCTAGCTACACAGAGCTTTCCTTTCCCGTCACATTTTCCTTCTTCCATTCACCAAACATTCCTTAAACCATGATGATGATCGGTTGGGCATATTAATTCACTCACAAGTGTTTTTCTGAAGATAAAATCCCAAGATCTGCTGTAAAGCAAAGAGTATCCTCATATTTTATGTAATAAAACCATTGATTACCAACGGAGAGCAAACCATGTTTACCTGGAGCCCCTAGCTCTCATAGCAGTAATACTCACCTACAGGAAAATAGAAGCTTCTCAGCTTTGCACCTCTGGCCAGTAATGCCCTGTGCAAATGAATTGAGAGATTTTCTCAGCTTGTGTTCCTATGCTACAAAAAGGAAATAGCCCAAATTGCACCTACTTGGGCCTGAATTATTGACTTCAGCTTTGAAGTGCAAATGAGCTGAATGAAAACATACTTAAATTGCAACACAAAAACCATTCCTACTAGCTGATTGATGGTGCATTAACTGTCTTGTAAGGAAAGCCTTGTATTGCTATGGATTTGCAATCCCCTGGTCCAATTATCCCACAGGTAAAGGCAAATGCTAACCACCATATGAACTAGTCAATAGTGGTCATTTCTTAAAATTCTTTACTTTCTCCTTTTTTTCTGGCAAATTGAGTTACTGGGTTTCGCATAAAGCAGTTCTTTTGTGGTTGATTGACCCCGCTGTTTCTAAAGGTAGACTTATGGTCTGGAGCTAGGAAAACAAACTGCTATACACAACTTCTCAGTAGGCGAAAATCATCAGTATTTATTGTGAATGCAAACTCCTTTGGAAACTTCTAATCACCATAATCCGTCTATATAAAAATAATCCCTGACTAAATGAATATGTCTGGAAAGAAAAATGAACGGAGCATTTATACGACCACACAAAATGCCATGTGCAAAACACTAAAGGGTCTCCGGTATTTGCAGCTTCTAAGAAAATGACCTTTTATAGAGCCTGCCCATATATGATTGACAGAACATAATGTTAGGACTCCGGGTAACTCCTTCACGAAATTATAGATATTTCAATGCATCAATGTATGCTCTCTTCATCACTTCCCATCTGTACCATCTTAAATCATATATCAGGAATAATTGAGAGGCTCTGCACCAAAATGTCTCCGGGGAGCCTGTGGGTTATGTTAGCTTAGCAGAATTTGCTTCAGAAAAGCGTCCTTTTCTTTGTTCGTAAAAGTAACAGATAATGTTTCACGTCCCCTTATATTAGGGTGCCATATACTCATTAAGTCATCTGCACTATTCATCCAAAAGGACTTTCTTTTCATATCATAAAAATAAAATAAAAATAAAAAAAATCTTTAGGAGGAAAAAAATGAACCAGATTAAAAAGAAGACAAATAATGTTCCCCTTCTACAGGTTCCTATATTGGGGACGATATATTAAGATTCAATGAAAAATTTAATAATGAAAATGTAGAAATCCTTTCTCAAGAAATGACAATGGCTCCAAGAGTGTTTGGGCATGGATCCTAACATCGTGTTCCCCACTATTAAGACAAAGAAGGTCTTGAAGGAATGAGATGCAGAGACAATTTTTCAAATGTATTGTACTTCACTCAGAACTTTAATCAGTTTTCTCATAGCATCACCAAGCGCACGTGAGAGAAGAGTGAGATCATCCAGTTAAATTCCCGTTGCTCACAAAGGAAGGCCAGAACAAAGGGGTCTTGCTAGCCAACAAATGAACTAGTCAGACTCCAAATAATTAGCAGGTATCAGTTCAGTGGTGCTGAAGTTTGAATTCCTTAATAAAGGGGTAAAATGATCATGTGAGAGGAACCAAATGAGAAAAAAGAAAAAAATAGATGAATCCATTTGACTATAAAATTATACCTGAGCCATTTCCACAGATTAGATAGACCTAAAACCCCACATTTTCAGCTTCAAAATGATTTCAGAAAAGTTTTTATTATTATCATTGTTCAATTTCATGCGTCTCTGCACTTGAACTTGCAGCCAGGAGCAGGAAGTTGAACTGCCAGAAATGCTGTGAAGAAACTGTGTTTTTCATGGCATTTCTAGCCAACATTTTCAGGCCCAGGAGATTCGAGGACACATACCAACTTTTGACTGCTAATATGATTTGAACTCTGAATCTTCTAAGATTTTTTTTTTTCCTTTCTCAATCGGAATTAAATTATGAGCTAAGGAAGCAGAAGAACAGAATATTATTTCAGAAGTTATTTTTTTGTACAGGATACAGTATCTGCAGGCTCCAGATTTCTGGTGTGTTACTTCTCTACTCTGGACATTAAGTGTACTATCTATAAAAACTAATTATTATGCATACCATCAAGAGTGACCAATGTTTCTTGTGCATAGCCTCCTGGTGAAATTTCAATCTCTACTTGAATGAATATTCAGTTTAACAAGAAAATGTATATGCTTAATGATCATCATAGAAAGTTGTGTTCTACGCAGAACACAGTACATTATCACTTAATTTATCTGGCATTATAAAGGTACAGGTATTTTCCAGATAACCAGAATCTGGAAAATAAGCTTATTTCAATATAGTGTGATGGAAATCTTTCTAAGCTGTCTGATCACAGCAAACCTGGAACATAATTTCACTACTGCTTGATAAATCAGTTACCACTATGATTATTTCTGTACTATCTGGAAATATATACTTTACCAGTGTCTTTAATCTGTTTTTTTTGTATAACTTTTTTTTTTGTTACTAACTCTAATTTTTTGCAAATGTCAGTCTGCCTTGATTCAAATAAAACCTTTATCTCTTCTTTAATTTGAAACTTAAATTATCCTCTGTTATGAATAAGCAGATAATCAAGTGCAGTGTGTTCATCCAAGCTGTTAGGTATTATAAAGAGAACATAAGTACCTGCCTTTTATGGTTGGGTTTTTATGACAATTAATTTGTGTTGTCTGAGGATTTCTTTTCTCTGTTTATTTCCAGAAAAGGGTTTATATCCCCATGAGATAGGATTATGCCATAGTAATCTTTGTACATGTGTATTTACCTTTCATGGGAGGTGGGCCTCTGAGTTAAGAGGTTGATGGTACAAAAGGAATATACACTTTAGCACAAGACACTGAATCCACGTTCAAAAAGACAAAGAAGATAGCTCTCTGTGGGATGTGACTAGAAAGACACTGGCATGATTACACCTGCCTGGGATATGTTGTACAGCTCTTGCTCATATAACCAGTTTGTTAGGTATAACATTAGGCCTTCTCAAGAGTGAAGCATAGTCTCCAAATAGTTAAAATCGTTATAAAAAGATGGCAATTCCTGGAGTCAAATGCTGGCTCAAATACTTCCTAGTTTGTTTTTTTTTTTATCACATTCAAACAATCTAATGACTATCATTAGTATTGCTTGAGGATGAAATAAATTGATCGGTACTTTCCTATCAGTAAATGATATACCAGTACACTTAGTACTAGGTATATGTCTGTTATTGTTCTAAGTACTTTATATGTTGAGAAATGTAATCCTATTGTGGCTCTATAAAGTTTGCACTATTGATACCTACATTTCATAACTAGGTGAGTTGAGGCACAGAGTTTAAATAACTTGTCTGATGTGATATGACT